>JAOPJI010060503.1:0-12303 GCA_027122695.1 Merluccius productus
CCCCCCCCCCTTTTTTTTCTTTTCTTTTTTTTTTGCGTCAATAAGATTTTGTTTCAAAAGCTCAGCATGGGATTTTCCCTATTCTCAAATCCCAAGTTAATCCGGCGAAAACAAACGACAGAGCAATGCATAGAACAATTTGAGCGAATGCAATGCACGTGCCAGGTAAACGTCACGTGGAACGACTCCCTTGACAACACAAAGTTAATATTGTAATATCTGGTTGAATGTTGGGAACAAGAAAACAAACGTGTTGTCTACTTTTGCTGCAGAGTGCGTTGAAGTGAATTTCAAACAACATTCAATGCCTTTTAACAACTGTGAAAGAGCATTCTAGATCGCCATTAAGTCGATTTGCCAAGGGAAAGGGCGAGACCGGCTATTTCATTAACTCACAATGCTCGCTCTGTTCCTCCCCATCAATCCAGTATTATGATGGCTTGAACAGGTTTTGTATTCCCAGAAGAGGCATATGATGGGATAACACATCCTAGCAACTAAAGAACCAGATTATCCCAAGCTCTTCAGTTGCACGCTCATCTCCTCATCTGGGGAAGATCCTGGGAAACTATTGATCCGTTTCTTCTTCTACTTGTTGTTGACCACCATTTGCCTCAAGGATTATGAATGACCAAAAAAGTTGTGTTTTCATTCATTTTTCAGCCAAGACCAGATGGAAGTGCTCATGAACTTATAGTTTTAGGCGAGATGTATTGGGTAGCTTCACCGGTACTATCACCACGGACTATCACCGGTAAGGTCTCTCATTAACTTTTCCAAAGGTCTCTTATCAATGTGTTTCAGGTGTAGAATCCATTTCTCCATGCATATTAACCACCACCTACAAATGTATTGCTCAGAAATGTACATTCCAGTCACTTACTGTATTACTTACTCAAAAATACTTATTAATGCAAATGATCCTACAGTTTCAAGGGAAAAGAGAAAATATGAAATAGTAAACAACACAACCAACTACAAGCAGAGAGCACGCACAAAAGCAGTCGGTCAAAATAAACATTAATGCCCTGGTGTTGAGACATGTATATGAATGCAAACAGCCTGCAAGGTAGGTCATATATGTTTACGTTAGACACCAGTCCGTACTCTGCACTAGGAAAGCTGATTAAACAAATATTTACATTCTCCAAACCCTAGTGTTGAAATTAAGACTCATCGGTAAGTGTTCAGAGCCACTTACTTCTCCAGTCAAATCCAGGTCACCTCCAGAGAGCCTTAGCTAGCCCCATATTACAACTGGTGTTTCATATTTTAACAAATACAATATTCATGATGACATTTTTACCAGGTTACCCAGCACCATTTCTTGAGTAACTTTTACTTTCTTACTCAAAAACAGTAGGTTGTTATAACAAATGTGCCGTGTTGCATAAAGTACATAGGTCTCATATAAACCATTTGACACATCAAATCATCGTTCATAAATGTAATTTTGATAGGTGTGTGGGTGCATGCGTTCTCCCTCAATCAGCCCATGTTCAGCTGAGGCGACTTAGTGCCCTGACGACCTGTTGAACCCTGCAGTATAGAGCAAACCTTTGCCCTCCGTCTCGTGTAGATTTACTCCAGGGTGAAATGACCCCACAGATACACTAGTGACCACTGGGGGACACTGAAAGGGGCTCTCCACACATATTTTCCCTTGGTGGGCCCCAACTGTGAAATGAACCCCACGTTTATGACAGACAGGAACATTGTGAATGTGAAAATGTTACAAAGATAGTTGTTTTGGATTTGGTGGATGGCAAGCATGCCACAGTCCAGTCCCATCCAGTCAGCTGAAATTAAGTTGGTAGTTGTTTTTTGTTTTTTGTTTTATATCTGAAAGGGTGCATAGGCTGCAGGAATGATCAGCACCCTGAGTCAACTGGCAGTAGAAAAATATCTTAGCAGTGTCCATAGTAACTCATTCTGATATGCTAGCATGTTGCTACCACCACAGTCAAGAAGGCCAATGCTACGCTATAAAGGCAAAAACTGAACAGAAACTTCTCGTGCCTTGGAAAGATCAACTTTCCTTCTCCTGTTCTTCTACATATTTGTGGATTTTGGGGTTCTGTGGTCCCTAAAAGCCTTTAGTGAGCTATTTATTATGTGATGGGAAACTGGAGACTGGGGAGGCTGAGAGTGAATCGGGGGGGGGGAGTCCTGGCGAGATTCCAACGTTCCTAAACCGATTCCTAACCAGATTGTGTGTGTGTGTGTGTGTGTGTGTGTGTGTGTGTGTGTATGTGTGTGTGTGTGTGTGTGTGTGTGTGTGTGTGTGTGTGCCTGCATCACGCATGTGTTTAGAGCTGTTAGTGTGAATGATCATCATTGTTTCACTCAGTACTTGTTTTGAATATAGATCTAAGGCCTATTCCAAACCACCCAAATGTAAACTAAACTACAGTACTACAAGGACACTATAAAAACTATTTCCTATTTCCAACGTATTGCTTTGCCCTGTTATACTGAAGTTGAGTACTGGAAACAACACAGCGTTGTTGAACTTTTTTTCTTTTTTCTTCAAATAATAGTAACTGCCAAGACCTGAGTCTATGGAAGGAATGGCTCTCTTCCTGCCTCGCATGACGGTTGAAGAGAGAAGCGGACACTTTCCATCTGGTGCTCCTCCATAAAGACGTCGGTTCAACCAGAGTTCAGGCCTGTTTGGGTTCACGGGCCCACCAGTTCATTCCTGGGTCAGCCAGGCCTTATATCTGTCTTGTGGCTGTACCCTCTCATAAAACTAGCTCGGCCCACAGTAGTCAACATTCGATTTATTGTCCAATGTCAGCAACCCAGGGGTGGAGGTTTGTCCAGTTGTACGTTATCACATGTATCTTCATTGTTTGTTTTACTTTAGTAGAACCTGTAATAAAACCATCTGTAGCCACATGACCAGAAGTATACAGTCACACCATATGGAGTATCAATCTATTCAGACCCTTCACTGTACAATAACAGCTGGGACACAACACTGCAGTTAAATTACAGTTAATTGTAAATTAAACTGCTGCACTGTGGGATATGAAGTAGATTAAAAGTCAAAAGTAATCAACTAAGTTCAAACTATTTTCAACACATTTTAACACGTACACTCTTGCACCCTTCCCTTGGCCAATGATATGCAAGACACATGCAGAACAATAAGCACATTAAAGAACAACATGATTGGATGAGCAGTGGGTAAAGATAGGACATAGAAAATTTAATAACCCTAACCCTGTAACCAATACAAAGGTTGTATTAGTTTGACACCCACTAGTGGCAGTTAGAAGCATGACATGGAATCCAAACCATGGAATCCAAAATGTATATTCATTTAATGAAGCAACATCACACGAGAGGGAGTGCTGTTATACTGAATACCAGCATAGTTGTGATCTGCTCGTAGGTACGAGGGCCGAAGATAATCACAGCCATCTTCGAGTTTGATATTGCTTTATACGTTTTATGCTTTATACAACAGTTCTACAAGGCCATTTATTAGTTGATAGTAATAAGCGACAACAGGTTATGATTTGTTTGTATATTTAATAATTTAATATTCATCATTTATTTGGCTCCGCCAACACAAATAGTTGCGCAACTGGACTGGGACTGAACTGTTGCCAAGCAACACATCATTTGTCATCATTTCCTGTTACCGCAGGCCGGCTTATCAGTTATTACTAGAACAGCTGTAACGCGGAGGGATACGTGTGTAGTTTAAAGTCCCAGTGCTGTTATACTGAACATCAGCACTCATGGAATGCCTCTTGTCCAATCAGATGACTCCGTCGGATCTAACTGGTGTATAATGTAGTGTATTCCTAAATGGTAAATAGTGCTTAATGAGTTCAATGCAGTGTTAATTTGTGAGATGTGTTATGGGATGGGGTTGAAACATTTGACATGACACATCAAAAGAATGTTTGAGTATTATATTCTTATTAATACATGTTTGTTATGAAATGCTGTCTGTACATGAAATGCTCCTATGTACAAAAGTACTTTTGATGTAGAAATGAAAATCAACACATTCCTAGAAATGAAGGAATATAATTGATCAACTGTATTGAAATCAAATGTCAGAATTTGAATGGACCTTTAGTTTAGATTTAGATTAGATTGTGCAAAGGACGTCTATCTTGCGAAACATTGCATGGCAAATAGTGATACAAATAGTACAAATTGGTCACTTCAGTCACATGTCCTTTTAATGTTTTGACAGGTATAGCCAGAACAAAATGGCCAACAACATAACTGCCAATGTGAAATCTGATGGTAGACGGCAAGTTGACTCATCGCCGTGCAAATGATGAGTCAGGTCGTGTTTACCCACAGAGACCTTATAACCCTGAGTCCCACTTCAGATAAATATATAGCAGCAGAGTCCGTTATGCGCTTCAGTTCCCAAAAAGGACAAGACAGCGTGGGCCACAGCAAAAATGAATTTCTTAATTTTCGGAGCACTGACGGTGCTTTTTGCCATCGCATCAGCAGTAAGTTCCTAAGCTTGACCAGAATTATTCTCTTCTTTTCATGTAACATACCAACAAAGAGCAATATTAACAGTTGTCTTTTTTTTTCTTTTGTAGCAAAGAGGGGACAGCTCCAATCCATGTGTCGTAAATGATAGCTTTGTAAGTATACTGAAATGAAATCACTGAAACATTCACTAATTCACTGCTTTGTTTCTTTTGTTGTAATAATTTCCCAGCCAAAATGGTCTGGGTTTGTCCTTCACCCTTGAGCAAGATACCTCGCCCCTTAATTACATATATTTGTATGTTAGCAGTAATGTTTTTTTGGTCATTGTTTAGTAAGTAATCTTGAAATTATTTTTCATTATGGGAGATGTTGAGTTTCAAACTGCCACAGCATTTCTCATGCAAGACGAGGCAAAACAAAGTTTTAATTAGCCTAGGTTACAGTATACTTACATTGATTTAGGATTTTACAGTACTACAACTCTCTGTACAAGCACAATAGAAGACACACAACACATTGTGATATAACAGTGTTATTACTATTTCACTTTTATTCAAAACATGAATAAAAACTCAATTGTTTTTTCTGTTTTTAGGGAAGGTACTGCCCCACCACCTGTGGAGTGGCTGACCACTTGTTCAAGTACACCCCTGGTGTATATGAAAATTTGGATTATATGCTGGGTGAACTGGAACGAATAGGTAATCTGACACGGGGAGCCGAGGAGACAGTAGTCCACATGAGAGACTCGGCCCCATCGGCCCAAAAGACCTCACAACCAGGTAAAAAATTGAGATAATGCCACAGGTCTGATTATATCTAGGGAATTGATTCTAAAGATGTTGGGTAAAAAAAATATTAAAATGAGCTTAAAAATTCATATTGTGAGCCAGATGCATATATTTCACAGATGTGTACTACAAAAGGTCAACCAATATGTTAGAAGATGTCATTCGTTTTGAGAAGACCATCATCTCTCAGGAGCAGCAACTATTGTAAGCTAACTAATTCAACCAATTACAATCAACTCAGGACAAAAACATTTTTTGAAATGCACTCACAAGTTATAACCAACCTATTTCTTCTTTATCCCATTTTGGCAGTGAACTCCAGAATTATATTTTAACAAATGAACGGAGAATGCAAGAGCTGAAACTGCTGGCCCGTCAGCTGGAGCAGACATGCAGTCTGCCATGCAAGGACACGGTGGACATCTCGCCGATCACTGGAACAGGTGACATAACCCGTTCCCACTATGGGCACTTGCACAATCATGCTCATGTCCTTGTTCCCTTGTTTAGCTAGCGTCTAATCAATACTTGGTGTCAATACGATGAGTAAACAAAGAGATGAATTTCACTCGCCCTCTCAAAAACTTTGTACTTTGCTTCCATGAAAGCCAGTGTTTATAACTGCTATGCCAAGCATTTTACTTGTCTGTACTGGGATTTCCAGTAGAACTTGGACAATAACTCAAGAGCCCATTTCTAAGATGTCCTGTCCCATGTACTGATGATAATAATCAATGCTATATTTATCTGTCGTCATTCAGACTGCCAGGATATTGCCAACAAAGGAGCCACCGCCAGTGGTCTTTACTATGTGAAGCCACTAGTAGCCACAGAGCAGTTCCTGGTCTACTGTGAGATTGACTCCCATGGTCGGGGCTTCACTGTGCTTCAGAGGGTAGGTTTCATCTTTTCTTTATCAAACAGTACCACTTGTGCATTGTCAAACCATGATGTAATATTATTGTTGATAGAAATTATTATGGAATATGAGTAGAAATGTGTAGATTTTAAGAAGTTATTGTCAACTGCTCAACTACCCTGCGTAACTCCTCAGCTCATTGAAGCTGGGACATGATGATGGGCCCTCTTCCTCTTCCATACCAACGGAAAAACTTAGCAGCTTATTAAAAATGAAGAACAACTGATAAAGTTGACTGTAACAAGATGATGAGTAAATGACAGAAAATGTCCAAACAACACTTTGCTCTAATGTTCTCAGAGAAAGAATGGACAGGTGCCCTTCAACCGAAACTGGATTCCGTACAAGGAGGGCTTCGGATACCTTTCCCCAGACGACAGCACAGAGTTCTGGCTTGGCTTGGAGAAGATGTCACAGTTGACCGCCAAGGCCCCTATCCCATATGCCCTGAGGATAGAGCTCGTTGACTGGCTCGGCAACACAAAGTATAGTCATAGTTACTGCTACCACAAAGACATTCAAGGGTCGTCCACTGTTATCATGGTAGCATGATGCAGGGACTTAAATAGCAGAAATTCAACTCAACTCTTAATCTCCCCCCACCAGGCATGCCGACTACGCCATGTTCAGAATTGGAACAGAGGAGGACAAGTACCGTCTCTACTATGCCTACCACCTTGGTGGCACTGCGGGAGACGCCTTCGATGGCTTTGACTTCGGGGAGGATCCGAGTGACAAGGTCTACACCTCTCACACTGGCATGCAGTTCAGCACCCCTGACAACGACAACGACAGGTATGACGGCAACTGTGCCCTCCAGGACGGCTCCGGATGGTGGATGAACAGATGCCATGCTGGCCACCTGAACGGCCGGTACTATCAGGGTACGTATATAGGAACTAACCCTTCCCTGAGCCCATCTACAATGAACATGCCAGTGTTCCCTCCCTTCCACATGCCAGTGAATCACATGATTGGGTGTTTTGAATCATATCATTTGACATGAGAATTCACCTCCTCATCAGTCACGTCCCTTACCCCCTCCCAGCGTGCAAAATTTACACAGTTACTAGTACTGTACATATTATAAGCACGCCTATGTGTGCGCTATTTGAACCCTGTTGCGTTCCTCCCCCAATCCAGGTGGAAGGTACACGGAGAAGGACTCTGGGGCCTTCGACAATGGCATCATCTGGGTGACGTGGCACGACCGCTGGTACTCCCTGAAGGAGACCACCATGAAGATCATCCCCGTCAGCAGACTCACTGTAACCGGGGGACAGCAGTCTGGGGTCAAGCAATTTGGAGGGCTCTAAAACCCTCTCCTCCCCATGTAGAACAACATGCCAAACCACACCAAACACAAACACTAATCAACACGAAGTGTCTCTTGTCCTCTCGTTCTCTGTTTAGTGTCATTAAACACTAAAATATTGAACTTGTTATGTGTGTGCATGACTGTGTTCCTAAAGGACGTGTCGGTGATGCATGTCTTATCCATGTGTCAATTCGTCTTCATCCAGTAAATTTACATTGAGTCAAAAGTAGATGCTTTTCTCCCAACTGATTTACACATGAGACCGAACACAAAGCCTACAAGCTTACAACCAATCAAATTGTATCCACTTCTAGGTGAAATAGTTCGAAACAACAAGCTTGCAATAGAAACGAACAACTGGCACAATACATCAACATAGCACCAACAAACGGTGCAAAACACAATCTGATCTCATTTACACAGTATCAGACATTGGCAAGGGCGGTCCTACCATTAGGCATGGTCAGGCAATTGCCTGGGGCCTTGGCCACCAGTGGGCCTCGTCATCCTCGTATCGTATTTCATTTTTTTTAATGCTTTGTTTTTTTTAATAAATGATCACCGCATCCAAACAATAGATCTAATCCATAATAAAGATTGAAAAAAAACACAATTATTTTGCTTCATGATTGATCACAAACTCATAAATCAAATGACTGCAGGTCCATTTCCTGTCACCATAGCAGCAACTTACTAGCTAGTCTGAATGAGGTCTTGGTGAGGTGTGGAGTGGAGCGATTGACAGCAGCCATGAAATGTTTCCGGAGTGGAAGTGATAAAAGAAAAAGGGAGGAGAAAGAGTTTAGGAAGAAATTGCCTAAATTAACCAACTTCTTCCAGTCAAAGAATTCTTCCACGGAAGAACGTAATTTGGATAGTGTTGGAACATCTGCTGAGCTGGGTGGTGTAGCTAAAGCTAGCTGCAGCAACAGATGCTAGGGTGATCAGACGTCCTCTTTTGCCCGGACATGTCCTCTTTTTGAGACCTAAAAAAATGTCCAGGCGGATTTTCGAAATCGTCCGGGATTTTGTTTTCAAACATGCAACATCGGAATTTCCATTGCGTTCGCTGACCAACTAGTCCCGCCCCCCCCTACTCAGTTCTGTTGGCTTTGCTTTGAGTGGCAGTGAGTAGGGGGAGTTACCTGCGTACGCTCTGACTGTAGAGCTGCCGTCATTGGTCGATAGCCTTTTCTGTGAGCTTTTAATTGGTCAGTCTGCACCTCAGTGGCGCGAGCAGCTTCCTGGTTTATCAAAGAGAGCGCAGGTACCGGCGGCGGCGGCGGCGTCTCTGCAGCTATGCCGACACGTAAATGCAAGCTCACGGATAGCCTATAACTTTTTTTGAAATGTTTTATTTTTTAGCCCATACAAATAATGTTTTGGGTTTTTTTTTTGTAATTTTTAGGTTATTGTTTCATAGGGACAAACATTGAAAACATTATATCACGATATAAGCTTCACGATATATACATTCGTACATTTATGATTCTAAGAGTATAATCTTAATAACCTGCTTACTTCTACTGATTTTTTGATTATATGTCCTCTATTGTTAACATATTTATATATATATTTATTTTTTTCCCAAAATGCCTGCAGTCCTCGTGGTATTATCAATTTACGCACACAGTACATTCAATTTGTGTCTAAACACTGCTGCGCAACAGACTTAACAGGATTAAATCGCCTGTGGGTCATCGATCTCACCCCCCTTATTGCTGTCCACGATCCACATAAACTTTACATTTAGACTGTGTCTAATACTTTTAGACATTTTATACTTTACATTTATCCTGTGTGTACAAGGGTACACACAGGGTACACTCGTTAAAGGGGATGTTTTGTGGCCATATATGATTATTTATGGAGGTAAATGTATGGTAATGAGCTTTTTAGAGTAATGAGTACATATCTCTCTCTCTCCCTCCCCCTCTCTCCCTCCCTCCCTCTCTCTCTCTCGCTCTCTCTCTGTATGCTCGCTGTGCCAGGCGCTGTGTAAAAATATTCCCTGTGTGATGAACTGTCTCCATGCTCACCACCCCCGGGACTGCCTCTTCTACCTGCGGGACTGGGAGCCTCCCCGCCTGCAGGAGCTCCTCCAGGTTGAACCTCCGCCCGGCTCTGCTCCATGCAATACTTGAGTTTTTAGACCGTGATGAATCTATGAATACAACTTTTAAACCACTTGTTTAGAACTGTTTTGCAGTTGCCCCAAAATCGATTGTAAGCTTTGACTGACGTGATCTGCCAAATGACTAAATGTCGATGTAATCAACACATTTTGTTAATCCTCTCTCCCAGAAACACAATGTGGCGTTCAACACAGACCCCCCAAACGACGCAGAGAACGGTGAGACTTAAGACGCGTGTCCTTTACTGACTGGTCTCGGCGGTGCTTTAGTTTGGGTTAGCGTACAACACCGCTTAACACATTGTGTGTGTGTGTGTGTGTGTGTGTTGCAGATGCCTGCACCGTGATGCAACAGAAGGAGGAACAGGGGCTGGTCGACAAGCCATGCGGTGCCGAGACGGGGCCTGGGCAGGCCGGACTCTGCGAGTCAGTAAACACAAGCTTTATACATCAATTCTTTATTCGTCTTATAATCCAAATACACAACAAAATTAAAACCGCAAAGAACTAACTCACCATCTCTGATAATGAATGCTGACTCTGATTGGTTCAAATTAGTGCCAGGTGATGTCACCGGGCACAGATATGAACCAATCAAAACGAACAATCGCATAAGCTGTCGTGTTTCCGGCCTTTTCCACTGGGGCCGCTTAAACCATCAACCACACACACTCCACAGCATTTATGCCTGTTGACAGACCTTTTTTATTTTTTAATTGTTAACGTTTTGCTTTTTGTGTGTGTTTTTGTTGTGTTCGTTGTATTCCCACTTCCTGTTTCCTCCTTCCTTCTCCTCCTCAAACAGGAAGCACTACAGGGAGTACCTCGTCAGCCTGATCAATGACAGCTCCCTGGACCCTGCGCTGATCTACACCGTCGACGAGCTGCTCGTGGCGTGCGCCAGGTACCAGGTAGTCGTCCAGAAGGGGGAGGGCGAAGAGGACGCCGCGTACAACGCTCGCCTGCTAGAGGTGAGTATCTTCACCTCATGGTCGTTTCCCTCTCTCTTCCAACACACTTTCCTGTCCTGTCCATAAAGGCACATAGAAGGCCCATGTACTGTATATATTTATTTTTTTTTGTCTTTTTTGTATGCCTTGATGGACAGGACAGTGATGATACATGAGAGTGGGTTGAAAAAGAGGGAAAAACTTGTTTGTGCCTCAGAATCTAACCGTGGTCACTTCAGGGGCGATTAGCGTTGAGCTAGCAAGTTGAGCCTCCGAGCCGCCGCCTGCATCGAGATGAGAACAGGCGACATTCTGTTGACCGATGGGAGTGTGACGTACAATTTCTGCCCAATTTTTCGGGACAATTTCCGCCATCTGTAGGGGCATAAATTAATGGCTTAAATCTAATCAAAAGGCAACAAATGTTTTATTTTTCTACAACAAATATGTTGACAAAGCATAACATTATTTCACCCTGTAGTGATTCTAATTGATGTTTGTGTGTTTAAAGAAACTGTATTTGGTTTTTTTTAACTAGACATTTAAAGATATGAAAATGTTTAAGTGTCTGGTTTTCTAACATTACGAAAGTAGTTCCTGAGATAAGATCTTTGTGTATGTCTGATATTGTGTCTTTCTTTAGATTTCAGCAATACTGCTATACTATGCAGGTAGCTATAAAACAATTATCAAAAGTTAACAAGTGCATCTTCTCTTATTCCTCTTCACAGAAACTTAAGGAAGTTCCACTTGGAGAAAAAGTTCCTCGACGAAAATGAAGTATATCAGCCAAATATGCCTGATAACACACTGATGATCATATATATGTTGTTTTGTTTTTTTGGGTGATGGCCTTATTCACAGATCTTTTTGGAAAGATAAATTATCAGGACTAAAACAAATCATTACTTACTCATTCGATTTTATTGTTGGAGTTGAACAGCTGTTTTTTATAGTTGTCTTTGACGGTCTTGTCAATGTTGAAAATCATTCATGATGCCTTTAATCCGATTCAGTGTTGGTCATGCAATGAAGGAGTCTGTATGGGCAATCATTTAGTAATCAGTAATGATTATGTAATAAAGTTCCTTTTTTACTAATTTGAAGGTAAGAAGGTGAGGGCACTGTTGACATTTTTACAGTATGTCAGACTCTTTATAACGTTTATTTGGTGAAACATAAATTATGAGGACTATTTTCTGAATCGGAATCTCTGTAACTCAATGTGAAGTAAACCATTAATAAAAAAAAAAAAGTAAATAAAGTGTGATTATTAACATGCCTGGGTGTAGAATGGTGGAGGTAAAAACCATACATAAAAGGATAAAGGTGAAGGCAAATATCACTGTAAATCTATATTTCCATATTAATTGTACCTAATACAGAAGGTACGGTTGACCTATGAGAAGGGCTATTTCAAATGGGTCGAATGGGGGTGCTCATTTAAAAAACCTGCAGAAGCCACTCAACTCTGGCCCAGTTTGGAGGGAGGTGCCTGGAGGGAGGGACGGAGGGAGAGATTGATGCCAGTGGCTCACAGCTGGTGCAGGGGCCAAAATACCGTCTCCATTATCGTATTACACATAATCAGTTTTGTTATTTGTATGTGTAGGTTTTCTCTCTAGTAAAAGTTTCAGGGTGAATGAAACTTTTACTAGAGAGAAAACAAGACAAACTTGATAACTTGTAATGTAAAAACCTGCGATAAAGTA
>JAOPJI010060506.1:0-24265 GCA_027122695.1 Merluccius productus
TTATACGAGATATAATGTTGTTAAAAACGTTCCTAAACTTAATAATTGGAATATTTTCAATCATTAACTTTACACAACGCGGACACATATCCCACGGTTTTGCGAGGTCCCTCCATACAGCGAGGTTTTTCGTTGGTCCCACAAAACCTCGCTATACCCAGGTCAGACTATATATATATATATATATATGTATTGTTATATTGTCGGCTAAATGCAATCGAATCTGACCAGTTGCTGAGTTTTTGTAAAGAAACAAAAATGCGTGTAAATATAATAGTTATTATTAGATAGGGCAGTATGTGTAATGTGATTTATAGCTTGTTGATACGAAGTTTTCAGCTGGAACTTGACGCATTTAAACAAATGGAAGCGGGGATTGCTTGAGACCGGAATTTTGACTTCTATGAAGATGCCTAGCTAGCCATTTCTCAGCCCTTCTCTCCCAGACAATAGTCTCTTCGAACTGCATGACAGTAATGCCCTTATCGCTACACACAGAAAGGTCAGAATAATGAACTCGCCACCAAGCCAACTACTACCTACCTATTCATAGTTTGGTATATTCTCGCGTAGCAAATGGTAGCCGCATTGCCACCGGCGAAAACAGTCACATTAGGGTTGATCATACTGCTTTTAGTGGTTTCGCACTTTTCTGGAAAAGTTGATAAAAGTAAAATAACAAATGAGTGGCTTACGATTTTCGAAGAAATATTTCTGAAATTGATTCCCTTGAACAATACAACCCGACAAATTAGGATAGATTGCAGTGAAGCGCTCATCACAAATTTCTCTAAAGTTGCAATAAAAGTGAGGTCTTATTGTGTGCTATCTACGAGTAGGCTTCCAAATCACCCGATTCGCACGCATTCAAATACGATTCGGTGAAGGAAATTATTTCCATTTCTGCATTTGATCCTTGAGCTGTTGTTTTCATGTAAAGTCGAAAGTCGTCGGAGTTCAAGAGAATTACCATTTTTAATAACATCTTTGATGTCCAATGCAGTAGCTCCCTACAAAAATAGGTATGTATAGGTGAAAGGGTTAACAAACGATGCGATGTGCTACCTCTTTGTTTGTCTTGGCAGCAGTCGCTGCTTTCACATCGTCTATGAAAATGTTGTTCATGAATTAGCACGCCATAGCAGCAGTGATTTTAGTCATACCCACTTTAGGTCTAAATCTGTTGGTGGCCAATGTAGACAGAATAGCACCCTTTGGTCAGTCAACAATTGCAATTGTTTGAGTAAGTTACTTTGAGTTTACGTCGGGCATTGAATCTGCGAATTGTAGAAACTGTTGCAGTTCTGTTGGACGAGCTGGCGACACTTTTGCTGTTCTATACGACAATTGAGCACTATATATAAAGGGTAGCGTAGAAAAACCTTTATCCAAGAGTGTTCAAGACAAGCTTTAGCGTTCAATCTCTCTGCTGGATCTTTATTCAGCATCATTAAAATGAGATTCTATGTTAGTGGTTGTTTATTCGGCTCCATTAGACGAGTATCAAGTGTTACTTTTGCTTCAGTGGAAACAGTTTCCCATTCACTTCCGTCAAAAGTGACGGGATAGGTTTTGATTTGTTGGTACAACTTGTGATTGTTGTCATCCCAGAAAGGACAATAGCCGACCAACAGAATGTATAGTATAACCCCACATGCCCAGATGTCGACTTGTTTCCCGTACGGCACTTTTCTAACAACTTCCGGCGCCAAATACCCTGGTGTTCCGGCGAATCCTACAAGCTATGATAACGTGCACACACACACACACTCACATACCAAACCAACTAGTGGCATCTCCTTCACAATCTACAGCCAATCCAAAATCCGCCAATTTAATAGACGCTCCTTTTTGTTTGGAGCTCAACAATAGATTCTCAGGCTGCAGTTCACCATCAACACATCATCACAGTTGAACTCGACTACTTTAAGGTCACGATGAATGATATTAATTCCATGACAGTAATCAATAGCATCAAGCATTTGTTTCATGATTAGACTAGTGGGTGTGTTAGAGATGGCACACAACTAACAAAGCGTTTAGTATACCTAGCATCCAACTCTGAGTAGCACTCTCTAGCAACAATATCGTCGAACAACTCTCCTCCGGTTATCCTAAAGTATGGGGCGTGTGAGAAAAGCACATTCTATAAAGTTACAGTTCAAAAATCATGTAATGATAAGATCCTTGGGTGATGGTTTCGTAGAAAAGAACTAAATAGTTGCGCTGTAGAACCATCGTTGAATGACGCTCTTACCAATGTGGTCGTGATTTAGCTTGCTGCAAATTCTTGCTTCTCTGTCCAACTTTTGGAGTTCTATTAAAGTGGACATTCATTTTGAGCAACACAACCAACTTTGACAGAAAGACGTATGAATGTACCTCGTGTGGTCATTTTGGATAGGTCGAATATTTTGGCAGCAAAACATTTGTTGGTTGCTATTTCTGTGCATTTTTTCACCACCGAAAATGCCCCCCTAACGTAAAAATTGCATGTTAGCACAATTGTTGCAATCATAGTGTTGGTCGTAATCGTTTGGCAGAAAATTTAACGGCTGACGTTTGCTTTTTCATCCATGATGATCATCAGCATGGACACGCAAAACGATTGAACTATTAATTCACACAAAATACGCACCTTCCTAGCTCTTCTTGAATGTTGTACTTTTCTCTGAACAAAGGCATTGCTACTTACTGCAGTTCTATTGGATTATAACTCCAGTATTAGATGAATAGCTAATGCCGTCGTTAACTATTCAGTACTGTCCAACTGAATAGGAAATTAAATTGCACATGTATATTTTATACTCAATCGAAAACAACCTCTATATGGATGTATTCTATTTGTGCGATAAAGTGTTAGTGGATATTGTCAAAGCATCACCAGACAAATTCAATATGTATCAAGATATTAATTGTTCTTAATCACCCAATTACATACATACATACATATATATATATATATTATAATCATAATTATTACGATTACGTTTGAAACATTTCAATAATTCAGTGACTGACTTTACTTTGTTAGAAAAGGTACATATATGTTTATGTAGTCACCTTACCTGTCTACGGTACGTTTCTCGAGTAAATCGCACCACTTAAGAATGTAGGTCTTGGTCTTTGTATTTTATGGTACTGTTTCAACAATCTTAGAATTTTCTAAGCAGAAAATATAAATGCTCCAATTTATTGTGTTTCAATCGACTTTACTAATTACAATGTTTAACACACCTGTAGCAGCGGTTTCCGCCGGAACCATCCAGTCTCACACTCGCCTTTTGTGGTTGCCGAATTTAAACAGAATTGTTCTTGCCTCTTACTATTTTTAATCCTACTTTTACAACCAATATGAGGGTACTTCATGCGTCTTAGTGTGCAATATATTATTAACAAATGTCATTGGCGCAAGCGTATACAGCCATTGAGATTAATTATTCATCCTCTTTCAAAAATGTGTCCGCTATAGTACAGAAGTACCAAAATTTGTGTCTAATAACGATAGAGTTGTTTGCATTTTCATAATTTTATTTAAGTAAGAAATAGTTACAATGCGCTGAAAACATGCGTCAATCCCACCGACAATGGGCGCCCGATGTTTAAAGTCGATGAGTTAGCCCGAGTAAAACGAGTACCACCCAAAAGTTTGCAACTGAGTGAACTTCGACGCTGTTTGAATTGAGTCGGAGGGAAATTTCTTTAATTAACTTGAAAATGGTGGTTGCAAATCTAATTGAGAGTTTATAATGTGTGACAGCACGTTTGATGGAACTGACAAAAAATACTGTGAATGTAACAAGTAAGAGCATAAAACAACTTATTTTAAACCTACACAATTAACTTTAATGAAGAATTAGGTAAATAAATTATTTTTGTGGCAATACACCCAAACTAAAGTTAACCTGAACGACTTTTGAGAGTAAACCTACACAGTGCTTGTAGAAGTATATAAATGTAGATCGCTTTCAGGAACTGCTTGACAAGAATTGAAGAAAAGCTCTGAAATCTATACAGAAGCAAAGCACACCACTCACTTAACCATAAATAATTTGTATAAAGCTGATGCATTGTTGAACCTGGTAAATCAGTTAGCCCCATTTGTAAATAGGAGCATTTTAGACAATGAGTGTTTAGAAGCAGCACTTTTTAAATGAAATTGTGCAATTTTCAGCCAAGTTTCATAAAATCCGACTTTCATAGGTGATTCCGATATTATGTGCAAGTTGTTCTTCTACTTTTTTTGTTGTCCACAAAAAATTAGCATTATGAACAAGCATAACAACTTGTTTTTGAATTTATCGTCAAAAGTTGTCCAACTAGTATTTAAGTAAATCTGTGTGGCTCATGCGAGTATTAGAGTGTTATCGCCGTACGTCGTCAGCTAAATAGCTGACCTTAGCTGGGACTTAGAACGAGATTATTATGAGTGTATCTCTTAGTTGGGACAACGTTAAAGAGTTGGTCCAAAGATACAACGCCCAAACCTTACCATCCAGCGAGTTGGACAACGCGGCAATTGATATTTATATCAAATCTACTTTGAACGACCTGAACCACTCCACCACAAACATCAATGATATCACTGTTGCACGGCTTCCAGAGTCAAGCCCATTGTTAATTAATATGGTGTTTATCAGAATGTCGACTAGGAACGCACTGTTTGTGGAGAAATATTTCACTACGAACGAAGACAACCACCCCAACCTATTTGAACTAGTGCTCACCCATTTTGCACGTCTCATTGAAGTTAACTGTCCCAGAAACAATTATTTATGTGAGATCGCTAAAATCATTTCAAATTCAATTATCCAAACCAAGAATTTTGTCGCTACCGCCAACTTCAAAAGAGTAATGTCTTCAATGAAACCGTTGTTGGTTGCAGTTGTTGGTTGGCTTAATGCCCAATGCACTTTCAATGAGCATACCACCGAGTGTATGTATCATCATTTCAGATGGGTATTTCTCGTGGTGAGCTACGATCAATGGGCACGAGATATTATTCTTGCCAACTACTATAGTGTTGCTATTTGGCATGAACAATTGTACGAGTATAATGCTGAATATCTCGTTAATGAAATTTGCCCGCCTCCTACTCAAACAGACAAGTGTGTTGACAACTCACAAATTCCAACTCCAAGAGTTACCGACAAGTACATCGATTTTTGTTCAAAAACCTTATTTCCCTGCACCAACACTCTATTCAACTTGACCCACGGTCTTTCAGATTGGGTCGGGACTTCTGAACGGTTGTCTTCTGTTTTCTACAGATATATGCAGTTGTTCAGCCACATCTATGAACTCTATAGGAACCTCAATATTCTCTATGACGAGTTGGTGGCAGTGTTGTGCAATTATATGAGTTGTATATCAAGCGGGCTTTTTGATGTGTTTTCCACGGAGCCAACTAATAGACTTGTGTCGAAATTGCACCCATCGACACCGTTGTTTCTTCAAAAGGTTGAATATAGTGGTAGTTTCGTGAAGACTTTTCGAAAGTTCGATGTTTCTGGCATTATATTTCTCATGGAAACTTTGCAAAACCTACTTATTTGTGTGTCGAGAACCCACAAACCTCAACTCCCTATTGAACCATCAAAAGGTGTCACATTGAAAGGCGAAAAAAGCGGAGACCTAATAAAATTCATACTTGGAATGACGGAGCTTTGTAGATGCAGCAGCAAATTCAGACGTTATGTACGATTTCAAGTATTACCTCCGTTGACCGAGACCAGCGTCCAAGTACGACCCGAGCAGGAGCAGTCTCTTCGAGGTTATTTGGCCCGTCTACTCACCACCACTGATGTTAACCTGAACGTACTTTTTGATTGTCTTGGAGCTTAATTACTGGTGTAGATGGTTGTAGGTGAGCTGTTTTATGTGCTGTGCAGCGAGGACGTCGATCGTCTCTTCAAGTATGTCGGCATGGGCAATGCTATGGGGTACATGCACAATCGTGGATTGTTGGCGACCACCATTGAAAAAAGGCAGAAGAGTGCCACTTGGTCATCTGACGACTCGGACATCGAGGACTACGAAAATATTGCAGAACTGATTGACCCGATTACTGGCGCGATCTCTAAACACCAACCCCTCCCGAACAACACCCGCACTAGAGCAATCGACCCAAAGAAAGAGGAAGAGATCAACTCACTCATGGAAAACATCGAAAAATTGCAACAATTAGACGTGATCACCACTGCCAACATCTCGCAGGATGGCAAAATAGTCAAGTCCAATTTTTCTACCAACAACAAAAATTGTTAGTGTTCAACTGCCACTCAATCGCAAGACAAACCATATAGTTAGTAGAATGTAAAAAATTTAGTTATTTGCTATCGTCTTTTTTTAACGCATCTTGAAGTTTGTAGCCGGGGCCTGTTGGGGCCGACTTCAAACTGGTTAAACCGCCCAGGGGTTCGCAACTAAAACGACCACTCCTAGGGCCTTTCAGTGGTTGGCGACCGGCAGCAAGGTCGTCCAATATTTGTTCGACGTCACTTTCCTTTAAGTCCTCCTAGTAAGCATTATAAAACAGTGTGCTTTCAAGTTACATAGTAGTCGTCGTTTATCTGCATCATGGGAGCATTGACGCAGGCACCGAGACATTCGACCTCGACCAACGTGAACAGACCATCTTTGGTGGTGTCGCCGGGCTTGATGCCCAGTTTTTTTGATATGACTTCAACGACGGGTTCTGCTCCTCGCAGCATGCACGGGGTGGTGGTGCAGACTTGGATGTGGTACTTGCCGACCTTCTCACTATGTTCACATTAAACGTTGTTTCATTTATTAGTTGTAAATTGCTAACCACTCAAACCTTTAATTCGTTTTCTCAGCAGACATAACGGCGTTTAAGTGCGCTCTTTTTTAAATCAATTTCGCAGTGTACTCACCAACACAAAATTTCAACCAAAGTGTAAACATACACAGCCATTTTGATGTAACACCCACACATTATGTGTGCTAAACATACATAGATTAACTTTGAGAATGGCATTAGTGTACTAATCAAAACATTAAGGTTGGGTCACCTGTTTGCCCATGCATTTAGATTGTTACACGTTGAATTACAAAAATTCATCTAATTTTAGTGTCAACTTGTTGCTACCGCATTGTACACATAAATACTGCGATGTTGAATATTAGTTAAATGAAAGTAAAATAAGTTGGATCTGAAAATACACACAAAATATGTAGACAATTGAACGCTGCTGTTAACCTTCAATACTGTCTCCCATGCAGCTGTTCAAACTAAGTTCTATAATAAAAATGCATTATTCTAAACAGACTAAAAGTATAATCTTCTACACATGCCGTGAGAAAACCAAGAAAGGCTTTGAACACATTAGAGCTTGAAGCTATGGAATGATACCGGTTGTACATGGTGTAGAAGGTGGCCACCTCATACACCCTCGTGGGGCACATTTCGAGCATTTTGGCCACGTAGTTCATGGCTGCAAGAGTCAACCACCCATCGTTCTGACGTTGCGCCAAATCCAACAACGGCATCACGGCCCCACTCTTATGTCCTACTGGGTAGTTGTTTAGAATGCTGTTGGCTCTCTACACACATCCACAACTCAAACACAACCAGCCCATTACTTGGACATTTTGCTTAGTAAATTCAAACGGCGTGTGCCTGTTGTTATCATCAGTGTCTCTGTGCTACAGTGCAAACATTCAACTATTTACTCAATTGAATTCTTTTACAGTAAAACTGGATCCATGGCTTTGTCGCGCGTTAAACAACGCCAAACGAGTAATCTAATTCAATATAAATCAAACACATCATTCTGCCAATTCATTTGAATCAAAAACCTTGGAAACGTCTTTTTTTAAAGATACACCAAAAAGCCGAAACATTCAAATTTGAACAACGTAAGACATCGGCAGAAATCGCCACAGTTGGTCAATTAAAATGAGCGTTATTTAACAGCTAAAATACGGTGTATTGTTGCAGCGACACACTTAAAAATATACCAAACACACACATGAAGTTTGTAAAGTTAGAATAATTGGAAGTAATGTGAGCACACACGTGACAACGGCAAAAATACCGATGAGTTTTGGGTGTTTGAATCAGCGTGTGTTGCGTTTTGCTGCTGGACAGCAGTTTAAACAGTCCTTCACTTTATCCGTTGATGGTGTGAGGCTGCTTTCATCAACCAATAGCCCCATTACGACCAGTCCAGGTGACTTATTATTGTTAGTGGCTGTTGTCCACTATATAACTTTATTTTAGACACTCTAGTACTGTAACCTAATTGAAATGCGGGTTTAATTCATGTAGGTAGATGCCGGTTCCGCTGTGTCGTTTCGATCGATGGTAATATTTACAAGCTTTAATTGATGGTCAAACTATCCTTACCTCGATGTATCTGAATAAATTAATTTTAAACTTTATAAGATGCCTAATAAGTTTAGCTTATTAATGATTTGGTTTGCGTTATTTTTAAGGTATTAGCTATTGCTACGGATAAATTTAATCCTAAACGGTGTGCACGCTTGCGTTGACGCCATTTTTAATCTCACCAGCACCTATTTCTAGAAACGTTACAAGGTTCAGATTTCATGCTCTATCGTATTTAATTATTTGTGGTCCATCGCTAACGCTCTTACGGCCAAACAATACTTGATTACAGACGAACCTGGAGATAAAGGGATTAATTTATCCGCAGCAATGGCCAGTTCCTATTTTACTTATTTTTGATCGGCACTAATTATGCCAAATCATATTTTCCGGCGTGATAAGTAAGTGTCATTGTTTTTGAGTATTTTCGTTTTCAATAAATAATTGCATATATAAGTCATTGATTTAGATTATCTTAGGCGTTATTCATACTTAAAATCCTGAAATAGTTAACCCGCAGCTCATTCATTTTAACGCATTTTTGCAACGTTGAGAGCGAATGGTCAAACCTTAATTATGTCGCCGTGCATAAAAGTGTACTCAATAGAATTTAATGACATACACATGTGTTAATCATTGGTTTCGCAGCATGTTTGTTTATTTTAATTGAGTTATAAAAATTGAATACTGCGATGATCTTGGTGCACTTTCATTTGGTCAAAGCATTGCAACAATAAGAGATCAAATGTGTGAATAGTGAGCGCTTTAAATTCTATTTCGGTCACATCTACCACCAACTTGGTTAAGAGATAAATCGGAAAATAAACGATCAATCCATTTGACGAGTGAAACCCCATATACTAATTGACAAACTTTAGCTGACCAAACCCACTTTCGACAACTACAATGTAAATTTCTCGTTCAAAGGAATAAAAGGAATCTACAACTATCTTTATGTGAGATTATTGTTGTACTCGACTATCAAATATTGTGGCGCGTTGTAGGACATGATCACCTACGGAGAGCATTACTTAGGGTCCACTTACACCGAGTACTTTGAGTTGTGCAACAGCGACGCATTCCTGTACATGATTCCAACCACATTGGCGCTGTCAATGGCGTACAATGTGTACCTTTCATTCAAAAGTAGCTTATAGTTACACTTTGCGTGACACAACCTTCATTGCTAGATGTGGGCAACGAACAGCAACTTTTTATGGATGTCACCGAGCGAAACAAGCTGGCACAACTAATAAAAATAGTGTCGAAAACACAGAGTTTACTGAACAGCGGCGAGGTGACATCGCAAAAGGATGAAATTGAGAAGAAAGTAGTTGTACAACTGAGAAAGGTACTCCTAATTGAACCATCGAATACAAAGACGTGTTGGTAGAAAATGAAAGGGGAAAAATTCAGAATTGTGCCCTATATTTTGACGTATATTTGGATGGGTTGTCTGCCACCCAATGTGTCCCAACTGTCGAACGTCCCGCAGGATTCGTGGCTGAACTATCTGTGGTTCGACGATCTCAACCAGAGCGACCCTTTTTATATTTTGCCCATTATCCACTCGTCAGTGTTGTTCCTAATTTTGAAAAACTACAATCGCGAAAAGGTATCGACTACTGTGGCTGGGTTAAGACGCGTTACTTTGACTTAGCGGTTGAACATCGAAACTCACGTCCCTTCCACCAATTATTTGTGGTGTGCTGTGCCGTACTTGACGCTGTTCTTCCACACCTTCTCTTGCGTACATATCCTTTTTTATAGTCGCACACAAAACTGACCCTAAAATTATATTTATTAATCGTGAAGAAATTGATGGTATTACAGTTCAAATGTAGGCCACTGAATTCGCGTTTATCGCCGCCCTGTTGTCGAACATCGCAGTGTCTAAAGCATTGAAGTATTCAAAGTTGTCCAAGAAGCAGAACCTCAAGTGCGAAAACACCTTCAACTCCGCTGGTACTTAGTAGCCTATTCACATTGTTGTTCGAGTAAAATTGACAATATTTTATGCCTATTTCTACTTAGTGGTTGGGGACTTTTTTGAAAAAATGGAACGAGAACGCAAGGAGTCAATCGTCAACTTCGAAGACGCCTTCATTAACCCAAAGCTTTTCCCTGGGAAGCGACTGAATCAAGATCGCATTATTCGCAAGCTCAACAAGTTTATCAAAAGGAGCAAAGCTCAGAATTGATTTTTATCTAAATCTCACATGAGATGAGTAAACCTATGAAATAACTTTATTGTTGAATTTTTGTACGTTGCTGCAAACTTTCCTTTATTAGAGTGGTGGGAAAAAGTCAAGTGGAGCAAATTTTCTGTACACACATAAGAGAGGATGTGTGTGTTCGTATTGGCACGAGACCATCTAGTTTCGTTTCCTTATATAAGAACATGTGACAAAGTCCAGCATTGTCTGCGAGTTTTTAATTAAAAATGTCATTTAAGTGTTTCATTGTCATTTGATTATACCAAATTGACTTTGCAGGTGTTTAAGTATCAATTGAACGTTATTTTGTTAGAATGCACCGACATGACAACTGGTCCCGGGATGACTCCAAATGGGGATATTGGAAAAATAAGTTACTGGTGTTATTTATGTTCTTCTCCCAATTTAATTCGTACATAAAAATAGTCGTTAAGTCATCGGAAGGTTTATGCTATTGGATGATAGAGAATGTTCCCGGACGCGGGGTCCCACATCACTCCACAGTGTAATTGTTAGCATTACAATTTATCAACAAGGTATCAAGTTGGAAGCTATAGTAGCTTTGGCGCAATTTATTAGAAAAGTAAAATCACAAGAGGATAATAGTTCAGCATCAGTATACACGTACACTAATGAAATAGAACTGCTTTGGTAAAATAAAAAATTCGCTCGAGTGTTCTTTTATGGATATATATACACATGAAAGGCGCTTCACACTATCTTCTATTGGACACGTACATATCTATTCTATCAGTGATGGCCAGTCGCACAATGGTGTACATATTGGACTCAAGTTTGGACTTGTACCTAAATGCACATTAGTTGAATTTTTATGACAACTTTAACGCACCTTTTGAGCGCATTCTGAAAAAGAAACAAAAGGGAGTAGTGTTGGCATTGAACAACTGTATCCAAATGGTCAACAATAGCATTGGTCAGAGTTTCTAAGTGGAGACATATAGACATCAGTTGTTGATAACTAGTTGTTTACGGTCAAACAAGTGGGTAGTGGTTGCTCTGGAAAGGTTTGTGAAAAATTGGCGTTTAAGAAAAACAAACAGGGCTCTGTTTTGAACAAGTTGCTCAAGAGATATTGAAGTGTTGTTTGGTTGTTGTGTGGTCGTCGTCGTCGTCGTCGTTGGCACTTTATAGTTGTTGGTAGGTGACTATCAACAGTTCAAATTGAGCAAAAGTCTAAACGACAACCACAGGCTGCTGCAAACTAATGGACGGTCCAACTCTAGGCTGAAAAAATGTCTGGATGAGTGAGTTTGATTGGTGGGGGAGTTTCACATTGGTGGAGTTGTTTTTTAAACTAATTGATACTCCTCTTAGATCGGCCACATTCAGTTTCAGTTTTGAACACATCGCTCGAGTTTTGGAAAAAAGGAACGCCGCAGTGATTGTATTATCCAAGTTGCAGAGCAGTTTTAACGACGACGTCAAAGTGTCACAAGCCCCATGCCCTCCACGCTTGAAAGTTTCGACTGGAGCATCTTTTTTACGAATCATCAACTTAATGCGGGTGTTACAGTATTAAACAAAGCCAAACTGTTACTTTTACGATGATCATCACGGGGTTCACCTCTTCACGGACCATTCTAGAATGCAGTTCTTTGCACAATGATTCGAGTAATTGATTCAGTTGAGCTTCCTAACAAATAATCAGTTCAGTTGATGAAGCAAGCGCACTTCATGGAATCTAATTCCGAAATTGTAGTTGACCGAAATGGATTTCCTTTGGGAGGTCAATTTTTTAACCAAATCCATATTGTCGTCGTCGAAACACCCTGTGCTGAGTTGAACAAGTAGATCAGTCGTCTTTCTATCCAACACACCTTCAATAGTGTTTATGTTGATATCTTTCAGTGTTTGGTAATTGAGTTGCTTCAGTAGGTCCTTGCTGTTGTCGTCCAGCACGGCCAATTCGCTCAGGTTGAGACTGTCTAAAGGAAATGGCATCAATATGAGCCACATTTGGCGCCCGTTTAGTCAAATGCAATAGTGGTTTCAAAGTTGACACTTTACAAACTGATTTTTTTCGGAAGACACACTTGAGACCAAATTATTTTAAACGAAAAAAGCAAACTGAGTTAACAAAACATGATCACAATTTTATTACTGAACTACTTGAGCAACTAATAACTGGGTTTAAGTGCATTTAACAGCACACTATTCCTTACGCGAATGAACGGATTTTAATCAGTCAAAGTAGGCCTGTGACAATGTTTTTAACTTCAAGTAGTCAAGTCAAAGTAGACCTGTGACAATGTTTTTAACTTCATGTAGTCAAGTCAAAGTAGGCCTGTGACAATGTTTTTAACTTCATGTAGTCAAGTCAAAGTAGGCCTGTGACAATGTTTTTAACTTCACTCGCGAAAGAGTAGGCGAATTAGATTGTTACCTAAGAAACGTTTATTTTGCTGCGGGTACAAAACGCGCCACCCATCAGGTTTGGCTTGTTTCAAGAGAATGCGGCACAGCACCGAATTCGACGCACACCCGACGGAACAAGTACAGTTGGTTGCCTCGAACACCATGTTCCGTACCAATTGCACTTTACGTTCAACGTTGGTGGCTAATAACGTGAATCAAACTGGACCACAACAACGAATACTGTTGTATTCGGCGGTCACATCAACTAGAGCCTCGTCACAACTTAACGGGTAGACCAAATCGAACTGACTGCATAGCACTTCAAAAAATTTGTCGGCGGCACTTTTGATGGCACTGAAGTTGTAGGGAACGCACACCAACTGAGGGCACAACCTGTAAGCACTTTGCACGTACATTCCGTTTGCGATGCCGTACTTTCTCGCAGTGTAATTGCACGACGAGATACTTGACGTGGAGTTGTGATCTGTATGGATTTTAAATTGGAAAGTGAACAGCAACAACTTTGTTGGTTTGCATGGGTCACCACCACTGGCTGGTTGTGCAAATCGGGGCGATCCGCTATGGCTACGGCCACGAAAAAGCAATCCATATCAAAATGAGCCATCATTTTAATATCGCCTCTTTTCGTTTGATGGGTGGCAGGTGTAGATTTGCGACTGAAATTGTCCAGACAAGCTTTTTTGAAATGGCTTTTCAACGTCGACAAATGGTGCAATCTCGACTTGTCAAAGTACTGCTCCACATCATTTATTCGTTGCTGACACAGGTCCTTATTTGAATTTTGAAACATTGTTTTGATCGACGCTGTCGGGACGCCTGTACTAGTGTCCAATCGATAGGTGTCCATCGGGATCAGTTTGACAGCTTCAGCGCAACCAACCACCCATGCTGGTCTCACAACTGGATAACCACGGTAGCTATTCAGGGACGATTTTGAGAGTGACGACGAAATCACATGGGTAAACTTTTGAAATCTCCCCACGCAATAGTGGCCACCGTGCACTTTGATCAAGTGCTGGAGTTTGAAAGGAGGTGGGTCTTGTGAAAGATACAACAACAACAGTTTTTATCGACGGTTACCAGTCATGCCATTGATGTAGAAGATCATGCCCTCGAAAATGCGTGACTTTCTACTGTAACAACTGAGCCCCCACAACTGCACACCAAAAGTACCTTTCTACTGCTATTTGATCGAGTTGTTGTCCAAGTTTTTGATTCTTGAGATGGAAATAATTATCCTACACACCAAATAACGCAAACCTATGTCAGTTACAGTTACTTTAGAATTCGGATCCATCAGTTTAATATTTCGTATAATAAAATTAGTGAATTAAAGAATGGCGCCAAACACACCACAACGACCATCGTACGAGTGAATACGATGGTGGTCGAGGTTTTTAACCCCGACTTTGAGATTGTGGAGGGAATAACGTTTAAAGTGCATTTGAGATCAACTGAAATATTTCTGAACATTGATTGTTGTTGAGTACGACAAAATAACTACACAGTAGGAAGTTACACATAGGATAGAACTAATAACATGCGGTAGTTGTATGGTTAAAGTCGTCGAATTAACGCTTGAGAGTCAAAATTGATTTGTCGTGGCCCAACCTAAACGTAACGTTGAGTGAGGTGATGGTCTATTGAAAGTGCCTTTTGACCACCCCACAACCGATTGCATCGTGCATTAGGTACTCCAAAGACAACACTCCTTTGGATTTTTCGGGAACGTCTCTAGCCAACAGATCCTAAAAATAGGGTCACAACAACAAACAAAAGCTATAGAAAACAGCAGGCTGACAAACTACCTTGCAGGACAAACGTGTTTTCCGTAGGACAAGCTTGAGGTAGTTTCGTCCTGAAATAACCCGTTACGAAATAAAAACGGTGTTGCTCACCTTTTTTGAGTTGCACATTGAACAGATGTATGTCGGGCATATAGGTCCAGAAGTTTTCGCTGTCGCAAATAAGCAGAAAGTTCATAGCAACGAGATGTCTATACATAGGCGTAGGTTTAAACACAAACAATAACAATGCTGTGAAGATAAGCACTTCAAGCGAGCAGAGGTGATTTTGGCTAGTAATAGCTCACTCTTCGAGTAACTCATCTGAGGTTGCCGTTTTATCATCTTGAGAAATAAATCTAAAAATAAATGAGCACCAACATTCATTAACTTTCGTGTGTGTACTCAGCGAGTGTTTCACACTGTCTGTTGCTGAGTCACAAACGCTATCAACTTTGGCCACATAGTCACTCAGCCGAACGTAGCCCACTCCATTTGGTCCACTGGACAGGTGAAGAGCGAATATGAATTTGTTATTCGACCACTTTTCCTATAAAAATTAGGTTCACCAGATTTTCACTCTTCAAACCAAACAGCTCGTACAACGTTAGTGTCAATGAAACGCGTTTTGTCGGCAAAAACAGAGTTTAACTGGTGGCGAAAAACGATTCGAGGCAAGTTCCCAACTATCCACGCTTGCGGGTAGTCTTCAAACAACCGGTTGATTTTTTTAACAAATTCCACAGTCGTCGTCATATGGGGTTCGCGAAATAGCTCTAGCACCGCACAAGTGTGCTCATTGGCGTCGTGCAGACGTTAAAGAAAGCGCTTGCGTAATAAAAAACGAAAAAAATTTTTTCACAGAAACGAGACGTCACATGGAATATAAATCGCTAGGACATCGCACATCTATCAGTCTGTGCGGAAGTACTCAACGGAGAGCTCCCTCAACGACTTTTCCAAAATAGTGTCTCCGATTTCCGTGTGCATGGCTCTGTAGACTGTGGTGTGGACGTGAGGAGTAGAAGACTCTCTATCGGAGGGCACAGAGCTGGGAATGCGTTCGCACGAAGAAGATGACAACCCTTGTTCACCATCAGAATTGTTGATTGGAGAGCTCATCAGAGTGGCGTTGTGGGGGGTTTTTGGCTTGGCGAGCAACTTCTCCACTACCACAGCAAATTAAATGTACACACCAAACCACACTCACAAAATAACTTTCATTATAGAGCTGTAATAGATTATCAATTAATAATTAAGTGTGTGAATAGCTGCGAATGGTTAACTAAAGAGCTGTTGTGCTAATAGTGCAAAGTGATACATTGAGTGGTTGACGCTTGAAAATCGGCTAATGACCATTGTTTGTGGTTTCTAACGACGTGATTTAACGTGTAATGTACGAGCAGAAACTACTGAGACCCTCTTTGCTCAAGTTGCTTCTCCGAGAGATGATTCAGAATCTGCAAAAAGATATTAAATATTTTATCCGAATCTTTGGGGACGACGCCAATCATTAGTGCGATCTAATTACACAACATTACATTTGTGCTGTAGGACACAACTTGGCGTGTTATTAAAAATAACATTCAGTTATACACACCTGTTTAATGTTGTGAAGTAAAAAGTTGTACACATCTCGCAGTTGGTCATCGAAAGTTTCATGGATGCGATATCTAAGGAAAGTCGACCACACCAAGAGCTCTCGAGAGATACTTTTTGTTATTGACCGGGTTGAAAACTTGGGAGTACGAACCATTGATTTCAATCTCGAAAATGAGTGGAACACCAGTGATGTGCGAGAGCACTGTCGACAAAATACAAGTGTAAGAAAAAAAGGCCCACAAGACGGTCGACGTTTTGAGCTCTCCTAACCTGGGCACAGACACTTTGTTGCTTTGATAGAATGGCACTCCGCCCGCTATCGGCGCAAATTATGTTGTGTACACCCAGAGAATAACTTAAGTACTCGACGACACCTCTGGCACAGGGATATCACACAGGAGGTGTTGCAGAGTGCGTTGTTTCACGTGCTACACACCACAAACAATCACTACCAACCGAACAAATCAACGACCAATTACTCTTTCCATTGGGAACACATGGTACAAATATGTGGCGATTCTGCGCTGCTTTAAACTTATGTTGTAGTTGATTATTTCCAGTTCGGTCCTAACATTAAAGTGTATCGAAGGTGAACACGACTTGGACATCTACTTGACATTTTGCAGTATTTCTGTGCAGGTTGATATTTTGGAGTTGTTCTCATCAATGTTGTCTTTGAGCAGTTCCATTTGCGTAGTCAGAGCATTAAATTCGTCTTCCAGCGACTTCAGTTCTTCCAACTCTAACGGTTCATGTCAAATTAAGCGCCCACCAACTGAATTACTGTATAGAAGAGACTTGTTTCTATGACCAACCATGGACCTAAGTTCGGCATGGACATTCAATATTTTCAACAGAATCTCATCGTTCTAATAGTTGTTGTAATGACGAAGTAGTTTTGAAGAAGTGTACATTGGGCTGGGTTTTACAGTGGGCACTTGACTGAACGTTCCTTTGGTTGGTCGCAGCCTCGTTGTTCTGAAACTCCTTCGAATATTCCAATAGTCTATTGGAGTTATCGTTAAAGGTTCGAGTGAATTTAAAGTGCTTTTTGATCTTTTCCATGCTGTAGGATTTCTTTGTCTACACAACAAATAAATTGACAGCCCACTCCAACACCCATAAGTACGCTGTCCACTGCTGAATCGACAGTTCGCTCCATCGACAAACTCAATGATCTCGGCAATGTTTCCTCATACCCATAACAGAAATAGTTGTTATCCACCAAAATAACAATGCAACTATTTCCAGTTGGATATTCCGGGGTGTTATCTGGCTAGAATTTGCATCATCAAATACACACAATCATCCATTTTTAAGGCAGCATTAACACAGACAACAATTTTAAAACGTGGACAAAGTGAATACCGAAGCTTTGATGAGGTATGGCGCTGCGAGAGAGACCTTTCTCAACTTCAAAAAATTCACACCATCCACTCCAGGGTACTTGATCCAAAAACACACGTAAAATTCTAAGCAATTTCCAACAGCAATTTTCGTTGTCGTTCAGTACCGTTGTCGCTCAGGAAATCGTTTTTGAGTGTCGTTTCCAAGGAGAATTCCCTCCAAACAGGACTCTACACCACCACACTAACAACACAGTGACACACCACACAAATACGTAGTTGTTGGAGATGAATTCGCTCTGGTAAACACCTTAACATGTGCACATTAGTTTGGATACCGCAGTAGGACATCACATTACATCTGGCGATATTCAACGAGCGATGCAGTGTGAAGCAGACAGAAAACCTGAAGCGAAAACCTTTCTCCACCACACTGTGGTGCACATTGTAAAGCATAATCCGTCGGACATTTCTCAGATGATTCTAAGAATTTGTTGAGGGTAAGACGAGAAGCTCAAGTGGCTACTTGGGTGGGAGGATAATTTTTCGAGTGATTATTCGTGGACAGTAAATTCATCAGACTTCTTGGAGGGTTGCAGTAGTTGGAATAGACTTCTAGATGGCAATTAACGAACAGCCGACGAGCACATAATCCAGTTAGAGTGTCGAGCAGAGCTGTGCATACACAGCTATTTTCAACGTTTTTGAAGCACTCACACATCCCACCAAATTTACCAGTCAAATGAAAATACCTTTAAGTTTCGTTGCGATTTTATCTATCCTGGTTGTAGTGAAGCTGTAATATGGTTGCCAATCTTCGGTATAATCTGTTGATATTTTAAAGTTTTTGTCCCGTTCAAAATTGTATAAATGTGCAGCATTTATTTTATTGTAATTTTAAAAAATTGTGTCGTGTCTGTATGAACGCGTTAATCCGTAGTTAATATCTTCACAATATTTTAAGCTTATTGTTATGAGAAAGATTTGCAAGTGTTCGATTGACCAATTTTTAAATGAACACAATATGAGAAATGAATGCACGGATGTGGCACTATTGGTGCGTTTGGTCGGTCAACTTTCGTTTGACTACTGTGCAAATTGTTGCAATCAGCCAATGCGCTGATTTTCTTCTAATCACTTTAGGAGGTATTTAGCACATTGTGAAGTGTGTCAGCGACTTGGTTACTGCTTTGATAGAGCAATCTTGTTCCATCTGACTGTTTATGTGCGTAGGTACTAATCATATGCGACCTTGTTGGCATATAACTTAAATTAATTTTATGGTACACGCTATTTTTTTAATAAAAAACACACCTTATTATAATGTCATATTTTGATTACGACGTGCGAACGAAATGCGACTTGTTTATACTCTGCTTTTACACTCGTGATTGAGCCACCGTCCCATACTATCTGAAGGTTCCGGTCATACACCAGTTCAGGGCTTAATTATGTTTTTAGGATTGATTTTATTGTTACTATAGTGCTAAATAGTGGATATATCAAGTGGCTAGAGGTCGAGCCAGTGAGCAACTTTAATCCCAAACTGCGACAGTGCTCACGTAATTTTAATAGAACTGTTCGAGTGATGCTGTTTGGTTTGTGTAAGAATCATCTTTTACTACTCGTAGCATATTTATTTGCGTGGTTTTATGCCAACTCGTACACTCTATAAACATCACTTATGGAGATTTGTTGGAGCCAACTTAATAGTGGCTCGAATAGTATCTTAAAAAATGTTAGTAATGTCTACCAGTTGACAAATCTATATCCATATAGTTAAAGACTCGTTATTGTACACTGTGATTAACTGCAACATTTTAGAAACTACTCTCATTACGTCGTCATCGACAACGCCATCAAAGTTGTATTTGTGCTAGAGAAGTGTTCGACTACATGGTTAAAAGAAACAGACACCAACCCATCCCTATAACGACCAAAGTAGTTTTCATTTGTTCTCAATGCACTGTTCATTACCCCCAGTTAATTTATTCTACTGACTAATGCTTGCACTCTGCTGGCGTTGAGTGTAGTGAAAATTAAAATGTTGTTTCCTGATCTTTCTTTAAACATTTTTCTTTAAATGACAAATCAAGTGACACTTTCGTTTATATTCTACTGCAATAATAGACACGCGTTAACTTTCCACGACTGTTGCAATTTGCATCCACTAAAAAAAGGTTTATTGGTCAATAATCCTACTGTGACACTAGTAAGTTAATCAACTATCAGCTTTTTAGCGTTACACCATAGGAATATCGTCGAAAATAATCAATATATATGCTAGTGGCATTACGCATAAGGTTATTGGTTCAAAATTCATACATTTTGGTAGTCTTTTTGTTTATTCACGATTAAATTTAATTTCGTGCTTCCTTTATTCTCAGAAAAGTAAATACTTATTGATTGGAATTTCAGTTTAAAAATAGAATAAATTATACGACAATATTTATTTATTTGGCAGCATATAATGAAAAATGTTATAAAAAGCACAAATTAAGTTTACAATTAAGAAAATATTCAAACTTAAGCTGGCTAATTTCTGCAAGCTCTATGAATTTCCTTTCGGGTAGAAATAGTAGTCATAAAAAGGGGGCGCCTGCGCGAGAATAGAGAAAAGTGTTTTGCTGATTTTGATTTGAACGATTTGTTAGTGTTTAGTTGTTGCTGACAATTTGAGTGCCACCAGCCACGTATAATAAAGCTATGCGGGGGATGAGTTTTAAATAGAACCACGTCATTTGTCTAATTTACTCTCACCTGTGTTAAATAATATAACGTTGGTAAATTATATTTTTGAGATGGTTAAGGTGAAAATTAACTCCACGATTGTGTGGTGGTAGTGAGTTGTGATGGAATGGCGCTAGAAACCGTGGCTCCCCAACAACCTACTAGTTTAGAATACACTTTGTAGCTGTATAGCCTACGAAAAATCTTATTCAATAAAAAATGGGCATGAAACGTTGAGTGATAGCCGTCAATTCCCCCAGTGTAGACTAGTGATCGCACATGTGGTTTCGAGAGTCTCTATTAAATGCCACCTCCTTATAATTTGTCCTAGTAAACTACTTATACCAAAGGTCACTTGTAACGTCGTTAAAGCTGTAGTTAGGGGAGGTATTACTATTGTAAACCTTGATTAAACCCCAACGTAATAGGATAATCAATTTATAAATAGATATTATAAACTATTCAGTGGTGTTCGTAGCAATGGTGAATTTATCTATGGAGGCAGATACAATCGATATAGCATTGAAATATCCCGTACATAAATTAGAATAGTTGCACAGTCATTCACACATTTTTGCGCAACAATTTGATGTACTCTGCAATGGGTTTATTTAGGATAATGTGGCGTTAAGGACCCACATATTTTTTGAAGAAAAGTCTGGCCATTGCTTCATTTGCCACGAGAAGAGAAGGAGAAAAATATATTGTTGTTCGTGTATGATAGTGTGGGTTTTGTGAGTCGTGTTGTGCACACAGTTGTAGGTTGCCATTACTATGTGCATGAGGGGTGTTTCAGCAAGGTGACCATCCATTGCAAACACTTCACGAGAGACAACAAATTCACGCTGGCGTTAAATATGGCCGAACAACTCACTCTCGAAACCGTGTCCATTGTGTCAAACGCGCAATATCGACCCGTATTTTAAATTTGTTTCTCAGTTGGGTAAAAGTGTCTTTATTTCGTGTAGAAACATTTTCATCATTGGGTCTACAGTGTGAGTCAATGTCTTCATTGCGTTGAATGTCGCGTGGTAATTGGGTTGTTTTTGTTGTTCTGTATTTACTGTGGTGGTTATTTTTGAAGAAATTCAGCGTTGAACCTGGGTACTTGTGTTCTTGGTGTAAGCAATCGGTAATCACCTGTCTGACAAAATATCTTGTTTATCAATGATGCTATGTGTTGGACTGATTGACCAGAAAAATAAGTTAACTTTGCCGTGCGTCTAGACCCATATGACGTCAAAGTGCAGAAGAAAAGAAATTACCCATGGTTCATGCGACTTTGGAGAATTCAAAAAATACATTGTACCTCCGTATGCTAATGAAACGTCCGAAAATGTGACCATAACTCATGTCGATCACAATGAACATGCTGCTGCTGCTGCTATTTACGAGGATTCGTCTACTTCGCGTACCAACTCTATCACTGTGGATAATTTAAGCTCTTCTATGGACAGTTCTCTGTGTGCCCCAACTGTATTCTAAGTGTGATGATGTGCTGATCATGCTATGTCATAGACTGTACAATTGTCTCCGAGTAATGTGAGCGAGAAAAGCGCCGAGTGGGTTGATACTGGCACTTTACCCGTTTTAGTTTTTATAAATCCGAAAAGTGGAGGCAATTTGGTACCACTACTCTGTCACCAATGTGGGTGTGTAACAAGCGTGCTTTTAGGGCTATAAAGTGATGAACATGTTCAACTGGTATTTGAACCCTCAACAAGTGTTCGACGTGACTTCAAAGAATTGGAAAACAAAGTGGCGATTTGTCGGTCGCAACCACAAATACTAAGTGTATTTAGTCTGAAAACATATGAAACATACCCACGCCTTCATCTGGTTGTGTGTGGTGGCGATGGTTCAGTTTGTTGGATTTTGAGTGTGCTGGATGAGTTGAACTTCAGTTGTCAGCCAACACTCAGTATAATTCCACTAGGAACGGGAAACGACCTGTCCATTTCACTGAATTGGGGAAGTGTAAATAATTGGGGTTCCAACTGCCTTCTATGTGTGTCCATTGTAGAGATACCGCGATTTAGACATGAGAAAACTGCTCAAAGACATTGAAAGTGCCGAACAAGTGTATCTAGACCGGTGAGTTTGCTCAACCAACCTCATGTGTCACCTTCTATTACCTTTTTTATTCACAGATGGAATATCAATGTACATACAGTTCCTATTGACGATTCTCCGTCCAAAGTGATGCCAATGCTTTTTACCGGGCTTGCTCGAATGTTGATTTCTCCAATTTAGAACTATACTCGGTTGTTCCAAAACTACTTTAGTTTCGGCTCAGACGCGGTGGTGGCGCTTGGGTTCCATCAGTGGAGAGGTCTCGTTGGGTTGTACTGGCGTTCATATTGTGTTTGTAGAAAAAAACAAAACAGTCAAAGCTAGTAGAATTCGAAACAAAATCTACTACGCTCAAGTACAATATTCCGGAGCTGTGCATTTTACATCAGTTTTAGGAGGGAAGCAAGGCCATTTCCCAAAACTTTGTTGTAAGCAACCACATCACAAAATTTATGGTATCTTGACAACTACACTCAATGCCGCCAATTCTCCCCAACTCACTCTATTCATGTAGTGCGATGGAGTGGATTACAAAAAAGATATTGATGCTGTGAAGCCGTGTACAATTCTTTTTCTAAACATAACCAGGTACGTGGGTTAATGGTGAAGCAGTGTACTTCATTGAATCGCCATAGTTATGGAGGTGGAACCACGCCATGGGGGGATACCAGTGAAGATCCAGTAACTTCCAGGGGTTAAACACATACATCAATCTCTTCTAGAAGTTCAAACCCCAGAGATGTGATGATAAACTATTGGAAGTATTGCTGTTCAACAATATAGATATGGTATGTGGGGCTTCATTGGAGTATTAGTCACCTATTTTTATGAAGGTCAAAGTTCAGCTTGGCATTCGAGCTAAACGATTTCTTCAATGCTACGAAATATCCATTGAGTTCAGTAGAGAAGTTGTGATGCAGTACGACGGTGGTAGGTGGTCATTATTTAAAGTTGATCTTTACCTTTGGTGTAGAGCCGGAAACACTGCCACCCTCCACCGTTAATATTTCCATAAAAAATCAAGCACTGTTTTTAAAAAAGACAAAAAAAACGTTGTTTACATAACCATTGTTATTTTGAATAACTTTCCAAACTTCTCTATTTGCGCTGTGCGACAATTGGTTTTCGTAAAATATTTTATAAGCCCATTTTCTGAAAACAAGGCGTAGTTTCATGTTTAGTGTGCACATTTCGCCAACTTAATATTTCATCTTTTGAAAATCATCGAATAATTAAAAAATTTCTCAACTTTTTACACTAATGACTTAACACTTAAAAAATGTAAACTCACCATCATTATAAAGCCAATGAACTTGTTAGCTGCTTTAATTTGAAACTAAAAAACATAAAATATTAGTAAATCAATGACTACTTTTTCTGATTCCAAAAAGTTAATTACCAAGTCGGAATATAAATCATAAAGTTAGGACAAATAGGGGTTAAATCGTCAACTTAACAATGATATGAAAATGTTGAATTACGCGCCTCAAAATTAACATTACTACTGTACATTTTCTGTGAAACAGTCAAAAGACTGACCAGTCGTTCATCCGCTGTCATACACACATACAGCCCGTATTGATATAACAAATAGGTCGATCAATGCCGTTGATTACTAACTTTAATGCGACAACCATTAACCCAGTGTTTCCCAACGTGGGGCCTGAGAAATTTTTGGTGGGGCGTGGAAAATTTTTATACAAAGTATAGAGGAGTGGGTTAGCTGGGGGCCAGCCGCGAAGAGCGAGGGTCGGTGTTCTCGTA
>JAOPJI010060540.1:0-12298 GCA_027122695.1 Merluccius productus
TTGAAAGAAAGGTTTGTGTCAAAGATGACTCCAAGGTTGCGGATGTGCGGTGAGGGAGACAGGGTGGAATTATCGATGGTGAGGTGGAAATTGTGGGTGTCTTTGGTGAGGGATTTGGGGCCGATAATGATCATGTCTGATTTGTCATAGTTGAGTTTGAGGAAGTTAGTGTGCATCCAGGATTTTATATCGGAGAGGCAGTTGACAAGGGTGGAGTGAGTTGCAGTGGTGATAGATGTGGTGGAGATGTAAAGCTGTATGTCATCGGCATAGCAATGGAAGCGGAGACCATGATGGCGTATAATGTTGCCAAGGGGGAGAAGATAGAGGATGAAAAGCAGTGGACCAAGCACCGAACCCTGGGGGACGCCTTGGGACAGAGGAGCAGTTGAGGAGGTGCAGTTATTGATGTTAATGAACTGATGTCGGTTAGTGAGGTATGATTTTAGCCAGGAGAGAGCAATTCCAGTGATACTGAGTGATGATTCCAGATGAGTGAGGAGAATGGTGTGGTTGATGGTGTCGAAGGCTGCGGAGAGGTCGAGGAGGATGAGGATGCTGAGTTGGCCAGAGTCAGAGGAGAGGAGTAGGTCATTGGTGACTTTGAGGAGGGCTGATTCAGTGCTGTGTTGTGAACGGAAACCGGACTGAAAAGGTTCGAAGAGGTCGTTGGAAGTGAGGTGAGATTTAATTTGGGCAGCGACGACACGTTCCAGGATTTTTGACAGAAAGGGAAGATTGGAGATGGGCCGGAAGTTATTCATGATATCAGGGTCAAGTCCAGGTTTTTTGAGGATGGGTGTGACAGATGCCAGTTTGAGTGTTTGTGGAACTGAACCAGAGATGAGAGAGGAGTTGATGATGTTGGTGATGAGAGGGGAGATAACTGGGAGGCAGTCCTTGATGAGTTTGGATGGGATGGGGTCCAGAGTGCAGGTGGAACTTTTCATGCCTGCCATGATTTTGGGCAGTTGCGTGGGTGACACAGGGGAGAACTGAGACAGAGGTGAGGTTATGAGGGGGGATGAGGAGGGAGGAAACCTGGTAGGGGAAGGGGTGGTGGGGAGAGTGCTATAAATGTTGTTGATCTTGTCTGTGAAAAAGGAAAGGAAGGAATTGCACTTGTTGGCTGTGAGGGAAGCAGATGTGTTGTCGGCGGGTTTGAGGAGTTTATTTACTGTAGAGAAAAGAGCCTTTGGGTTAGAGGAGCCAGAGTGAATGAGGTTGGAGTAGTAGGTGGACCGGGCTGAGTTTAGAGCGTCTTTGTATTTATGGAGGTAGTCTGTGTGGGCTTGGAGATGTACATTTAAACCGTTTTTTTTGTGGAGACGTTCGAGCTGACGTTTACGGGCTTTCATGTGACGGAGTTCGGATGTGTACCAGGGAGCTGAGTGAGTGAATGAGACCAATTTTGATTTGATGGGGGCTAACTGATCAAGACAGGAGGAGAGTGAGTTGTTGTAGTAATCGATGAGATCAGAAGGGTTATCAGGAGGCGGGTGTGGGGAGGCAGACATTATACTGAGAAGGGAGGCCGAGAGGGCTGAGGGAGAGATGGATTTGATGTTTCGGAAAGTAATGTTGCGCTTGGCTTTTGGAATGGGAATGGGGAGGTCAATGTGCATGGAAATTGCCAGGTGGTCGGAAATATGGAGGTTGAGGCTGGAGAGTTGATGAAGAGTGAGACCGGTGGAGCAGATCAAGTCTAAGGTGTGACCGTGGGTGTGAGTGGGGAAGTTGACATGTTGTGTAAAATTGAAGCAGTGAAGCAGTTCAAGGAGGTCCGTAGCAGGTTTGGAGTCAGGGTCATCGATATGAAGGTTGAAATCACCAAGGAGGAGAATGGAGGGGGAAATGGCACAAAGCTGGGTGATGAGGTCTGATAAGTCGGACAGAAAGGAGGGGTGTGGCTTAGGGGGACGGTAGATGATGGCAGTGACCAAAGGGGTGGGACCAGAGAGTTTGAAAGTGAGATGTTCAAAGGAGTGAGCTGCTGGGATGGAGATAGATGTTATTTTAATGTCCTTTCTGTAAACAGCAGCAACTCCGCCCCCGCGACCTTCAGGGCGAGGCTGGTCAATGTAGGTAAATCCAGGGGGTGTGATTTGGTTGAGTGAAAAATAGTCCAAGGGTTTGTGCCAGGTTTCAGTAAGACAGAGGAGGTCGAGGTTATTGTCAGTGATGAATTCATTTAGAATGAGGCTTTTGTTGTTGAGTGAACGGGAGTTGAGCAAGGCCAGTTTTAAGTGACGTTGTTTCGGGATAGGTAGTGAGGACTGTGGGAGGGGTCGGAGGTTGGAGAAATTCACGTGCGGATTGTTGGTGTGTAGCGATCTCATGGTGTTTCCAGTGATGTTGTTGCCAGAGTTGTGATGGATGGATCTGACTGATATGATGGGTCGGATGAAGAAGGTAACAGCAGGAGGAGACAGTGACAGCTGGGGCCTGTAGGAGGAGTAGTTATGGGAGGAAGTGTGTACTGGAGGGTCAGTAGAGGAGGAGGGAGGGCTAGAGGAGGGGGTGTGGCAGGTAAACAGTCATGCTTGAGTGAGTGGCGTGGTGTGTACAGTGTGCTGAAAGTGATCTTTTAGCATGTGTGTACCTAGCTTGCTTGGGTGCAGTCCGTCGCGGCGATAAAAGGAGGGGCGGTTCCAGAATAAATTAAAATTGTCTATAAAATAAAAATCATGGAGAGTGCAGGCGGTCTGGAGCCAGGTGTTGAGGTAAAGGAGCCGACTGAATCGCTCCATGCCAAGGCCGAGTGAGGGAAGAGGACCGCTGATGAAGATGGACTTACCAGATGCTTTTAGGGCAGAGAACAGGCTGTTAAAATCGCTCTTTAGCAGCTCAGACTCACGACGAACCATATCGTTGGTTCCAACATGTAAGATGATACGTGTAATGGAGTGTGGAAATGATTGCAGGAGGTCCGGGAGTTCGTCAGTGATTGTTGGGACGGTGGCTCCTGGAAAACAGAAGGTGGTGGAGTTAAAAAACCTAATGTTCCGTATTATGGAGTCACCCACTATGGCAGAAGTTGGAGGGAACAAAGGGCGCGGACGAGGAGGGGAGCACCGCGGCTCCGAGAGCGGTGCCGGCGCTGAAAAAACACCGGAGCGCCTCGCCCTGAGAGCAGCCTTCCTCACGATCTGACGCCGGGAGGAGGAGGTCGCAGACCCAAGCGAAGATCCCGCAGCAGACCCTCCAGCGCCCTGGGTTGCAGGCAGCGGATCAGCCACCGGGCAAGCAGGGGGAGAGTGGACAGTTTGCAGCGGTGGTAAATCTACCAGAGGACGCTGTGGGAGCTCGGAGGCACCCGAAGGCAGGAGGGAGGGAGTGAGTGGGGAGAGGCAAGCTGAAAGGGGGGAGTGGGTCCGCCGCGGCGCCGGTGTGAACTGCGGTACGGACTGGCGCCGCGGTGCGGGTGTGAAATGCGGTATGGACTGGTGCGTCCTGGAGCGGGAGGAGTGCACAGACACGGCAGGAGAAGCGATCAGAGACGGCGGAGAGCTGTGACTCAGCAGGGGAGACCGAGGAGGATGGAGGGGCGCACCTGTCAAAGGAGGGGAATCATGCAGATCGAGGACGTCGAATTTGTTTCCCAGCTGGATGTTGTAGTGGGAATGTGTACCGGAGCACCTCCCTCTCCTACTGCGAGCACCGACCAGCGTCCAGGATGTGGGACGAGATGGTGTGGAGCTGACCGGGGCCTTAGGCTTAGCCCCGAGCCGTGTCCGGGAATCGTCGGCGTCAGCGACCAGCGGAGGGGAAGCATCAGCAGGACAGCAAGCATCGACATCAGGCTCCGGAGGGGAGGCAGCGTCGGCAGCAGAATGGGGAGCGGTGACATCGGAGACCCAGGCAGAGGATGAGTTGGGTTGAGCTGGTTGAAAGATGATGGTGTCCAGGAGTTTCTCAGCTTCGTGGATCTGATGCAGTGTGGATATTCTACCTTCCAGCTCCGCAACCTTTACGGCGAGGGTGGCGCAGGTGACACAGCCGGGCGGCGAGGTGAGTAGAGCCATGGATTGTTGTTTTTAGTAGCTGAGGAAGAGAGGAAGAAAGGGGGCCAGTACAGGGCTAATAGTGCAGGACAATTTAGCAGCCAGTTGTGGATTGTGGTAGCCGCTGACAGGGAGTCAGGGACACTTACACACACGGGCTCTATTAAGAGCCCGCCGCGTTAGCAGAGTTTTAGCAGGGGAGACGAGTGGTCAAAAGACAGGACATCAAGTGGATGGTAGCAAAACTTACCGACACGGGTCCAACAAGTGGACCCGCTGCGGTGATTGAGTTTGTTGTTCGGCCAGGCCCAGTATCCGTGGTCGTTGTAGAGTTAGCGTTAGCTTCCGAGTTAGCGTTAGCTTCCAATTGCGTTGACTTTAATCGTCTGACGTATATTTGCGAGCGGCAGAGACGGCGACGGGGGTCGTCCTGACAGACCTCAGGAGCAGAGCAGCAGGTCGGCAAAACAGCGCCATTGCAGCACAAGGAAGGACGAGTCCAAGGGAATGGCCCCTCCTCCTTCAGTACCAATAGGGGAAGGCGCCCTGGATTGGGTGATCACCGAAGGACAGAGGGAGCGAGACCGAAGGGAGGAACCATCGGACGACGGTACTCCCGCCAGGGTGCGCCCGCGCGCCCAGAAACAAGAGAAGAAGCGGGACAAGAGGCTCGTACAGCGAGACGCTGCCCGGAAAGACACGACCCCCATCAGCGGGGCCAGAGGGACCCCATCACCCCCAAGGAAGAACCAAGGGGCGCCCACGGGTATCTCCGGACCGAAGATCTGATCTCAGGAAGTGACTCTGACGAGGGGTCTGAGGGCACTCACCACCTTCCCCTCCCTACACCCGGACGAGGGGCAACCGCCCAACCTGGCTGGCGCCCACCAGCCACGCCATTCACAATGGCCCTCCGATCAAGAGTAGGGAGACCTGAGACCGGCGATGAGGGGGAAGAGCTCCGCCACCGGGACGCTATTGCCCTCGCTACGACCTTGCCACCACTGAAGGAAGGAGCCGGCCCCTGGATAAGAGCGACGGAGCGCATGACGGCCACCGATCTGCTGTGCCTCGGCGTCATGAGAAGTGTGCTCGGCCGCCTAGGAGAAGGGCACACCTTGCGAGCCGTAAAAGCCGCCGCCAGGACCCGAAACCTCCCAGATGCCGCTGAGTTCGACCTGCACTGTAACCACTGGTGGGATGCCCTCCGCGAAGTATGCCCCAACAAAACCTCACGCTGTGGCCTAGAGGGGCTGAAACCGGGAGCGAGAGTGGAGCTACGTACCTGTCATGAGCCGAGCACCTGTGGCAGGACAACTACGGCACCCACCCATATGGAAAAGGGGGCAACAGCCTCATGTTCCGCATACACGTGGAGAAGGGTCTCCCAGCGGAGGTTCAAAAACAGCTGGCGGATACAGTCGGCCTAAGCCAGATGGACAACCCCACATGGGAACAACACGTTCTCCATCACACGGACCAACATCAAGAAGCGGCGGCCGAGGCAGGCAAGGAAGAACAGGACTTCCGCCTCCGACTCCTCAAGCTCCAAAAATGAACAAGATAAAACCAACCAAGAAAAGAAAAAGAAGACCAAACCTTCGGGAAGCACGCTCACCATGCTTCCCCTCGAAGGGGCTGCCTCTCCAGCCTCCCCGGTACCAGCCCCCCCCCCCCGCAGGGGGATGGGGACAGCCGCTCCGGGGGCATCCCCCTGTACCCCCGCCACAGCCCCCCGGACCCTGGTGGACACCCGCAAACCTCTGGAGCCCCTATGGGCTCCTGAGTAAACAGCACCAGCACCCTAGTCAATCCCAACCCGGACCCGGACAGGGGGTGTACCCTCTCCAGTGCTGGGATGACCACAACAAACCATTGTGAAGAGGCCCTGAGACCCCCGAGAGCAACGTAATTACAATTGGCCAACGACCCCCACTCCTGCAACTCGACGTCGATGGGCAACCACTCGAATTTCGAATCGACACAGGCGCCACCGTATCCACCCTCAAAGCCCTACACGGCACCAAGCCCCCACTGTCGCATAAAACGCTCTCCACCATGGGGTTCTCAGGGAAACCGTCAGTCCAGAACTTTACCCTGCCCCTCAAAACCCAAGTCCCAGGGGGCACTCTATTCCACCCGTTCCTCTACGCCCCCCACTGCCCCGTTAACCTTCTGGGCCAAGACCTGCTGTGCCGCATGGAGGCCGTTATCTGCTGTGCCACTGAAGCTAGGAATCCAGAGCTGCAGGCCCCCCAGTACCCCCTGGTCCTGACCCCTGACCCCAACCCTGACCCAGCTGACGTCTACTGGTTACGACTCGTGGGCGGCGAAGGAGGCCACATCGTACAAGACTACACCCTGTGGCGCGAGTGGATCCTCTCCCAAGGTACCTATTACGAACCAACCGACCCCCCTCACACCACCCTGGTGGTCCTCCACGAACCAGATGAACTCTACACCGACCTATGGGACCGCACCATGGACCAAACAGCTGCCGTGCGCCCACCAGGACATCTATATTGGACCGGAGGGAGTGGCCGCCCATGCCCTCCTCTATGCTAACCTTCTCCCCTGGTACAGAGTGCCTGGCGCGGCCTCTCACCTCACTCTGTCCGTCACGTGCCATTATCAGCCCGCCAACCTGGGACCCATGATGAAGGAGGCCCTGGAGAGCACCTGGCTCTCGACTGACAACCCTCACATTCACACCCAGAAAGGGGGCCCGATGCTCAGAATCACCACGCCCAAATAACACACCACCTGCATCGCTGAGAGGGTAGGTCGACAAAGGGAGGCACACCCACCGGTCCCCAATCCGCAAATGGCCCTCCACAAAGTCACTCCGAAGCACTGCTGGTTCACTGCCATTGATCTAGCCAATGCTTTTTACTGCATACCCCTGGCTGAAGAATCCCGGGACATTTTTGCATTCACCTGGCAGAATGAACACCTCACCTACACCAGAATGCCGCAAGGGTACAGGAGTACTCCCACGATCTTCAACGCCCTGGTACAACAGGATCTCCGCGACATCCCTCTCCCAGATAACACAGTTCTGGTCCAGTACGTCAACGACCTCCTCCTGGCAAGCACATCGCGAGAAGATTGCAGGGTGGCGACCCGGAGTGTCCTCCTGGCCCTCGAGACCGCCGGCTACAAATGCAAGCGAGAAAAACTACACCTCCTGGTACCGTCGGTACAATTCCTAGGGCATCTCATCGGAGCCGACGCCAGGGCCATGACGAGAACCAGTCAGGACTCGATCCTGCAATTCCCGAAGCCACAAACTGTTTGAGAGATGATGGCGTTCCTCGGACTATGCAACTACAGCTGCCAATACGTCCCAGAGTTCAATGAAAAAACAGAATTGGTCCGAGGACTCATCACCACCCAGGGGTGCCGTAACCTTCATGCAAACCTTGCATGGTCGGACCAGGACGAAGCCGCGTTCACCGCCCTGAAGCAAGACCTCTTGTCAGCAACCACGCTCCAGGCACCGGATTACACGGCCCCATTCCACCTCGATGTAACCCACAAGCGGCACTATGTAAATGCAGTGCTGTGGCAACCCAAGCGGGGGGTTCGCCGAATCCTCCATTATCATAGCTCCACCCTCGACGTCCCCGACCAAGGCCTGCCGGAATGTGCGAAACACATCACGGCTGTGGCACAGGCCCTGGCTAAAACCTCTCACCTCACCCTCAACCACCCTACTGTGGTGCACACCACACATGGGGTAAAGGAAGCAATCGAAAGTGACTCATTTGTGGTATGTAATGCCAACCGCAAACAACGAATGGCTGAGGCACTCACTAGCACAGCACCACGGCTTCGTCATGACGACCACCATGCCTGCGGCCAAAGACGGCCAGCCCCACCAGTGCATCCCCATCATCCAACGTACCCTAAAGATACGCCCCGACCTCTCAGCGGAACCACTAGAGGGGAGGGATAAGCAAGAGAGGTACATGGACGGATGCTGTTACAAGACCACACACTGGGAGAACATCGCTTCCTGGGCGGTGGTGGCCCAAGACACCTCGGGTCTCTGCACCACCCTCTGCTACGGCCTGGAACCTGACCACCCCTCAGCCCTGAAGGCTGAACGGACAGCAACTATGCGTGCAAGCCGTTGAGAGAAGGATGAAGACATCATCGGGCCATCCAGTAAAACACATCGACCTTGTGATCCGACTATTGGCCGCTGTCCACCTACCCTGTGAAGTGGCAATCATCAAGTGCAAAGGACACATGAAAGGCGAAAGCCGTACCAAACAAGGGAATAAGGCGGCTGATGCGGCAGCAAAAACTGCGGGGGGATATGTTGATCCTCGCGCACAGATGTGTCTCACCAGCCCAGAAGACGACTCATCCATGCCCACCCCAAACCATCAAGACGAACTCCGCATCATGCAAAATCAAGTGCCTATGAACTCTCCACATGGATCAGCAAAGGATGCTGTAAGGACTCTGTCGGCGTTTACAGAACTCCAGAAGGGAAACCAGCACTCTCCTCCAAAGCCCTCACCCTAATGATCCACACCTAACCTAACATGGGAAACATCACCAGAGCCCCAAAACCACCATGATTCCCCTGAAACGTTTCTGGTGGCACCCATATATGAAAGAGCATGTGCACCACCAGCTCAGGAGCTGCGTCCCCTGCCAACAGCTGAACCCAAAACCCAGATTCAAGATCCCGCATGGCTCCTTCCCCGTACCACCCCTTCCCTTTCAAGAACTGTATATAGACTATACCGACATGGGGAAGGCAAACATGTAACGGGTACCAGTACGCCCTGGTAGTCATAGAGAGGTTCAGCAGGTGGATAGAAGTCTGCCCAGACAAACATGAGAACGCAGAAACCGTAGTTAAACAGCACTAATCCCTCGCTGGGGGTACCCCAAGACCCTCTGCTCGGACAACGGCTCCCACTTTGCTAACAGACATTTGAAAGCGGTAGAACAAGCCCTAGGCATCCACCACCACTACGGGTCGGTATACCACCCGCAGAGCCAGGGCATAGTAGAAGGGCCAACCACTCTCTGAAACAAACCATGGCGAAAGTTATGGTGGCAGCAGATCTCCCATCCGTGTTCGCTTTTAAGGATGCCGTGCTCACGTGCATAGGCACTAAAAGAATGACGTGGCTTTCGGCCCTCCCCTTAGCGCTACTAGCAATGAGATCGGCCCCAAATGCCACCACTGGCTTCTCCCCCCATGAATTAGTCACGGGGCGCCCAATGCCAGGCCCCTACAACACCCCCACAGAGCCCCTGTCGGACCATCTAGACACTGTGTTACAGGTCTACTGTGCTGCCATAACCACTGCCTCTTAGTCCTTGTATACCCAGGTCTCTACTCCACCCCCTGGTACCCACTCACCCCCAGTAGCCCCTGGCGACTGGGTGTGGATAAGGTAACTGGATAAAATAAGTTCTGGTTGAAGACTCTGATAGCGGCCGCAAGAGAGGCCAAAATGGAAAATTGCGTAGCGTGCACAGCGGGCCAGGCCCCTATTAGTCTTGCAACCCCTAGAATTAGACCTGGGGCTGGATTGGCCCAGATTCCATTGAATACTAGGGATGTTTATGAGCCTAAAACCCGCTAACTGCTCCCCATTAAACGATCTATTCCCTCCGGGAATCAATGATACCATGACCCCCGCCTTTTTAGCAGGGAAAGGGAACCATACCTGTTTCTATAGGAAGAATATAAAGTTTGTGGGCACCCTACGCTCTGCATGGTGCACCCGGACTCTGGATGTCTCTTCCTGGGTGAATGCCACGAGGCTCAAAGTAGGGAGAATGGACCTCTTTTGGCTGTGCGGAAAACAAACTCTCCTCACCCGCCGTGGTCCGGAATGTGCTCAATAGTAAGGCTAATAATGCCCATAACCCTGGTAGGACCAAGAGGCCCAGGGAAGAACCATCCCCGCTCGGTAAGAGCACGAAGGGACAGGACCTCCAACTGGGATTTGACGGCGGGTGGGTTAACCTACATAGACGCAATAGGCATCCCCCGAGGAGTTCCAAACAAGTTTAAATTAGCAGACCAGGTTGCATCTGGATTTGAAAGCCTACCACTAATTTCGGCCCTGTTCCCAGTAACCCGATTCAGAACGACTCAATTATGTCCATTTCAATGTACAAAAACGATCCAACCTAACCTGTGATATTGTTGAGGGCTTAGCGAACCAATTACGAGCCACTTCCCTCATGGCCTTCCAAAATCAGGTGTTGGACATGTTATTAGTGGAAAAGGGCGGGGTATGTTCCATGTTTGGTGACCAGTGCTGCACCTTCATCCCCAATACTGCCCCGGACGGTTCCGTAACCAAGGCACTGGCGGGGTTGAGAACCCTGTCCAATCAAATGGCTACCGCTTCTGGAATCGAGAACCCCCTGGAAGCCTGGTTCACAGGAGTATTCGGAAAGTGGAAAGGAATTAATATGTCCATCATGATATCGATCGCTTGCTTCGCCGGGTTCCTGGTGTGTTGCGGTTGTTGCTGTATCCCCTGTGCCCGAACCCTGCTGAACCGCTTAAAAACCACCGCCTTAACCCTTGAAGACAGAGCTGTTCAGGCGCCGCTCCTACTGTATGCGCATAGTGAATCCGATGAACCCCCGGAAAAGGAAGACGACGATATGTGCTGACGAAAGATGTGAGACTGGGTGGGGAAAAACCTAATTGACTTAGACAATGTTCTCCCATGGTGTTATTTGTCAGATAAGGTAAAGTGCTCTGTCGACCACTTGAGAGGGTTGCAACAGGTAATTTGGGACCTTGACAAACACAGAACATCAACTTTGTGTGTAACTGACTTATGTTTGTATCATTTCATTAAAGTGTGTGCAACTCATGCTCCTCTTTGAAGATGGAGAGAGTGGTTATATGACTAGACTTGTAGTATAAATGAAGGCAATCAGTATGTGAGAAGTGGTTGAACATTCCCTGCACAAAATGTGTGAAATTGTTACAAAATGCTTTTTATTTTGTCATAACAGAACACCAAGAGTCCCTTGTCCCAGAACACATAAAAGAAGGCTCACAATCAGCGAGGACATGGCTGCACGGTGCTACATCCCAAGTGGTGGACAGATTTGTCATGCTGGATGACGTTACAGTTTCCATGTCGCATGGAGGGGTGTACAAAATTGTACACCTACTTCAAGTACAGAGAAAGAGCACGAGAAGAAAAAACACAACCTTGTGCTGCCCACAGACACCACACCAAAAACAACCCCTCCTACTCACTGTGACCTCAAGGAAGAGCACACTGTGGCTCGACTTGGTTTTGGCTTCCTCCTGATGGACATTCTCGATGCAGTTAAGGAAGGTGATGGTGATCGGGTGATGCAAATTTACAAAGTCGCCCTCCATTTCTACAAAACATATGGAAACACTAATTATGCCTACAGCACATTTCTGCTCACCTTACAGGTGAATGCCACGTTATCCCCTCGCATTGCTCATAGTGTAAAGTGGAACCGATTTTGGAACACTAGAGGAGGGATTGGGAGAAACATACCACTAGACCTACACTTGGAACATTTGAATGGCTTTCTGAAATCCTTCCTGAGGGGCCTCAGACCTAACTAGACTGAGCAGTCGGCAGCCAGAATCAGCAAGTCCATTGGAGTTCTGAAAGAGATGATGGAGCACACCGACACAGAACTTAATGTGTCTGGGCAAACTGGTGCCCATCATGTTCAGCAAGATACTGACATACTTGCCTTGGTAGACATTATATAAGGAAGGTGAACTATTTAAGCACCAGCCAGGCAGGGAATTTGCCACATTCCCTGGTTTCAAGAAAAACCTCTTGGCAAAGCTTGACTCCAGACAGATGTGGAATTGGATGAGAGCCAAAATCAAAGACTGGCGGAAAGTACCAATTTAAACAACACATAGTGTAGGATTGACACTGACTGTAAATAATTGTATTCATCAATTATGGTTGTTCTTTAAATATATCATTTGAAGTTATTCTGTTGTTTTTGCATGTTGTCTATAATTAAAAAGATATGTTGATGGGCAATGAGGAAACTACATGTTGATACAATGTCATCATTCTCCAAATCCTCCTCATCAAATTAGCCTGTGAAATCCAAATCTGGCATCAAAGAGTCATCATGAGGCTTTTTGGGAGAAAAATGGACCTAGGCCTATTGACGGCGTGGACCCTGTTGGTACCAGATCGGCAATAGAAAGAGAAATAAACTGAAATAAACTGAGGTAGATTTATTCTTAATCAACTTAGTCAAAGAGTCAAATAATCAAAGTC
>JAOPJI010060548.1:0-12298 GCA_027122695.1 Merluccius productus
GAAAAACTAACTATAACAAGTATTTTTCACATATAATACTGGTTTTATAAGTTTTGTATTCACCCACACGCGTTTTGATTTGCTTCCGGCAGCACTTCCCGATTCATTTGCTGTTCTGTACCAAAATTTAATTTTAGGTTGAAATGAGGATTAAAATTCGCTTAATGTAGTCAATTCGTGATCTAATAAACATTAAACTATTTTTAAAGCAATAATATATTTCTTCCAAGCTGTTGTTTATGCATTTAATTAACGACGAGAAAACTACAAATGAAGTGAGGTCATATAAAAAACAAAAAAAAACAATTGCCGTGGGCAACGGGCAAGGAAGCTAAGGCGAAATCGTGCTTTTGCGCTAGTCTTTTGATAGTTCAATATTACGGGCCCTCACTAGTTCGATCAACCCCTTAACTTTGGTATCCTAGGTCTACCAAATTATACTTTCGGAGGGTATTTCTATGCTTATCTAAATCGCGGGAGTAAAAATCTTTTAGAATTTCTGTTCTTTTCAGCAATATGCTGTTAGGTGGAGAAATCGATTTGAAGTGAAATTTGGAAACAGTTGCTGCTTTAGATCCACCCATGTCTTGCATCTCGTCAGACTAATTTATAATTTCAATTTTTTTCCTCAATTGATCGGTTTTTTCTTTGATCTTGAACGTGCGTACTAACCATGACAATTCAACTGAAGGGACAATATCATGGTGCGCAATAGCCATGAAGTACGTAGTAAGCATGCATGCCTGATTTTGTATAGTTTACCTAATTTTTTTATTAAAAAAACTATTTTTAATATAAATTTTATAAAACCTATGATATATGACAATATAAAATAATAGGATTGTAAAGTTCTGGTACTACGACGAAAAGTGCGTAGTATCCCTGCACTACTGTATACGGTTATTGATTTGTGTTATTTGTACTAGTAACATTAAAAAATAGGTTTTCTGTGCAAATTTTTGTTGGAACAATTCTAAGCAGCAAACACGTAAAACAACCCTTACACAACGCGTATTTTGTAAATCGTGTTAGGTACATGGAACCAATTAACCACGTTATGCAAGGTAATCCTTTCTGTCTAGAATCTAGATTGTAGATGTTCAAATCGAAACACGCACTACCTTTAATAGATGGTAAAATGCAATATTTGTACATAAATATATAAAGGCGCCTGAATTTTAAACGTAAGAAAAGCACAAAGTGAAGGTAATGAAAATTGTCGTTTGCGTTTGCGCCAACCGCTAGAAATCAGTTTAAAGTGAGACAAGTGTGTTAAAACTTGAGTATCTAATTATAGCCTAAATGTATAGAGCATGAATAATGACGCGACAGAGACGGCTACTGGGGAAAATAAAGAAATTGCGGCTGTGATCGCACAAGTCGAGATGGATGATGCCACCAATGAATATTTGGTCAGATGGAAGGGCGTAGACAGCACACCAACGTGGGTGAAAGAAGACACGATTAAAGCATCCAACAAAATTCCATTCAATGCTATTCACTGTATCAAAGAAACCTATTCTCCCCAGCCTCACCCAATTGCGGAGATTCAGCCACAACGACCTGAAGTTGACGGGTTTTCAAAACGCCTCAAGGTTGAGGGTATTGTAGGATATAGAAGAGTAGCCGACGATTTCTACTACTTTGTCAGATTTACCAAAGAGCACACCATACAGATGATCAACTCCTTCCGATGCAAGATGTACGCGCCACAAGCAGTTATCGATTACTACAAAAAGAACTTCTTTTATACATTTTAACGTAGCCCATGTTTTCAACTTCACACTACATACTATTATTGTTGCGCAAAGACACATTCGATCAACACGCACAAAAGAAAAATCTACAAACGAAATAAGAATTTGTTGCTACTTCCGCGCCATTCCAAATGATGCTAATCAATTTGAAATATTTTTCCTACCCATCAAAATATCTATATTAAGTGGTTAGGGTTGGAAATAGTTTCTGACGCTCTTGAAAACATCGTGGAAATTCTAACAACTGTTAACCACAAAAATGCGCACACATATAACATACATTTTTAAAAGCATTAATTTCATTGACTTTAACCTAGAAAGGAATTGACAACATGCTGAATCATTTAAATACTAATGTGGATATCCTCGTAGCGCACCATTTCGCTCGAACAAGACAGAAACGTTCATATCGACCTTTTCCCTTGGATTTTCCAGTCTTGTTTGGCAGTAGTACTTTTGCTAAGAGCAACCAGTTACACGCATAAATGTACTGGTTTATATTTGCTTTGTTTGAAGGTTATGTACACCGAACCTTTGGTTTTGGACTGCTCAATCAGTTGTTTCAACTCTTTTATAAACTAGAGCTAATTATTTGGTTATTAGTTGAACACAAGTGTACATCGGGATTGGACAATCGTTCTACCATCACTTCTGTGTTGTCGAGGGCATATGGCGTAGGACGCATGCGTACACAAATATAACAGCTGTTTTTCTGCTTAGTAATGTTTGTAATTTGAGTGTAACTGTCGGGATTTAGTTTAAACATTTTAATTTTTATCAAAGTTTATTCATTAGGTAGGCGATTGCGCTGTAAAAATTGGAGTCCACTCGTCCAAATTACACACACGAATTTTAACTATTTTCGATGACCTCGATTTCTAAGAGAGTAGATAGTGTTAGCTTGTTATTCATCAAACATGGCTCTGCCATGACTTGGCTGTTTGATTACCGACTCGTTCCGAGGTGACGCTGCAAATTCATTCTGACATGGACTCTCACAACGATAGCATTCTTGACGTGGATTACACTTCGACGTCCTTCTCCTCCTATGTCCTATTGGCCACATATTCGATAAGTTGCGCTGCAGTGACGTTGTGTAATAATTGTTGGATTCTTTCCAAGTTGATCGCTTGTTATAGGGCCACTGTTAACTATTAGCAATGTTTCGCTCAAAGAGAATCTAATCACAGTTTTGATAATTCAAATGTTGATAGGTGGGCTTCTTTTTGTGGGAAACATGAATTCAAAGTGTATGTACAAGCAAAGGTACACACGGATTGTTCATTTGTGGAATAGCAATTATATAATTCAATTGATCTATTTATTTAGATCTGCCTTCTATAGACAAAATTACGCACCGAAAGAAAGCAAGAAAATGTCGAACAAAGACAAAATTGTGTAATTCGTTGTCAACGCGTCGCTAGTAGCAGCATGTTCATTCTTTATAGCGACCTCATTGCCCACATTTCCGAACAGGAGTCCACCTATTTGTCGGTGCTCAATAATATGCCGTTGTTCTTGATCGTGCAGGTCTTTTTGGGCTACTTTGTGTTAACCAAACTCAGCGCTATCACTGGATACGCGATCTCCATGGTTTTGGCTTCTCTCATTGTGCTGTTTATTTCTAAGCTTAATATCTAAACCGTTTCTTTATTAGATGTTGAATTCATAGTTGTTCAAATTGCACACCTTTGTTTTATCGAACGCGTGCGTACACATTTCTCTTTTGCTTTATGTGATGGTTGTGGTTCGCAGTTAGGTTGACTTTCCAAAAAGGTTAATCCAGTATCTACTAATAGCTACTATAAAAATGAAAGAGTGGCGTCCGTGTGTGTCACTTTGTGAGTGTGTGACCGTACGCATGTCCAAAAGATCTTTTCCTAATACACACACACTTTACGGCACTTCTAATATAATCAAAATCTAGATAGAATTGTGAAATTTAGTTTTATTTAATTAAATGCTTATCACTAGGTTTAAACACGTTAGTTTTTGGTTGATTTTCAAAAATGTAATCCGATTAGAAAGTCAGCTTATAATATGAAATAGCTGTTTTTCCTAAATTACGCAAATGTAGTCTGCTTCGTGGATATAATATAACGCTCTGTAACCGATAGCATTGGCTGTATCATCTTTTTATTTGGATACTTTAAATGTGTTCATTGTATTGACTACATGTTTGGGGGGGATCTTTTGCCTACTGTAACGCAAATTTTACAGTAGTACTATGTAATATGGATTTTAACTTCCTAAAATCCAGTCTTCTTCTTTATAATATTTATTGTTAACTTTAAGATCTAGCAAATTATCAAACAATCTAACCACAACGTTAAGAATTACTTCAAGAGTTATATTCGCGCACGTTGATTTATTTTTCAGTATCAAATAAATTATTAATTGTCTGCATAATGCTGTAATAAATCTATTTCTACCTACTGTAAAAATGTTAACGATCAATTCGTTTTTTAAAATCAATCGACCATTCATTAGCTTAATTAATGTCGAGTTATTTCACACTACTTTAAGTATCTCTACATTAAGTTATTAAGATACATTAATGTAAAGAATAACTAAGCTAATAAATGGTTCGGCAAAAGTGATATACACCATCGAATTGACGAGATGTGCACTAAACTTTGTAAATTAAGAAGTACGTTATACTAGTTGTTTCAAATTATAACTGAAAACATTTTGTCCAACGCAATAAAATACTTAATGGAACCTTCACTTAAAAAATAAACAGCAACGCTGAGCTTGGCGCTAGTTCATTATATGGATAGTTTTCTTTAAAAACTCGATTTAGTGATAAGTGGAAATAGCTTTATTTACATTTAAAACTTATGATTCAACTCAAATGCTCATTAAATTGTGTGTACCATTTGTTATGACAACGTATTATTTTCGCGCTTAATTCTGTTTTTAACGAAGCTCCATTAAAGAACCAGCTGAAAAAGTAAACATGCTGGCAGCCATTATGCCCCGAAATAAAACACAACCGGAAATGTATACTAAAAATAACAAAATGAGTGGATGGATCGAGGACTAATCGTCGACATTGAAAAGTTCACGTAGTCGTGTATCAAAATTTTTCAAACTCATGCCGAATCCGATTCCACTTCCTAAAATTGAAACACCCTTCCATCTCCCTAAAACATAGGTGAATACAGCGACCTATCAGAGAGGTAGGGTGTAAGTACTTTTTGAAAATAGCGCTGCGGTTACCAATCCGATAGATCCACCCACAACTAAACACACCACATTAACAGTTTAATTGAGTTGTGCTACCAATTTTAATCGCTGCATCCTTAGTAAACTTTGATATGGATTCAGAGAGGGACTTGTCTTCCATGAGTCCTTCGAAAACCAGAGAGTCCATAGTTGATGACTGCGCATTTGGTTACTTTTGATTTTATTTGAGTTGGCGTGTTGGATAATCTAAAAGTGCAACCATGAACTTTAAAGTGACTTTAAAGTGTTTTAATATTTTATAAGCACTAAATTGGCCCACGATGTTTGCATTCGATATAGATAAATATTCAAACGATTCTCGGACATTGACGTTAAAGTTAAAAGGAAAACATTATGAAATGTTTTGAATAATAGTTTTAATGATGTGATATTGTAAAAATTTTGAGATTCTAGGAGGAATTCCATCAATAGCGATGACCAAAAAGTTGTTTTCAACTTTCCACAGTCGACTTGAGGTCGACTAAAATGGCGTTCGATAAATAATGAATTAAGATTTTTTATGGTTGAGAACGGAGAATTTAAAATATTTTGTGGTGTTCTTTTCCGAATACTACTAACCCTAAGACCTGAAATCAACTACCTAATTTTATTTTTGATAAAAATTTTTAAATAAATATTTATTTATAAAAACAACTTTGAAAATTGGAGTAAAGTTCTCATAATGCCGAAATCGTAAACACAGACGCTGAAACGGAGGAACTGAATTACTATCTTTAATGTTAAAGTTGGGCGCTTTCTTATCAGACAATATTGAATTAGAAGCCTTTAAATTTAATATTACACATAACTGGCCATACTTATTCAGTGCATGTTACAGTATTGTCCATAAATTGATCGAGTTTATTTGTATTAGGATGGTTTTATTTGACGAAATACCTGAGCAAAATCTATATTCACACAAGCTCATACAATGAATAGCTGTTTTCATAGCTAATTTGGAGCATTTGTATTTCACATAACAACTATTATTATATGTTTAACTAAGCACTGTTGTTTTCTCTAACTTAAAGTACTACAGGAGAAACATCAACTAAGAACATACTTCAATTGGTAATGGAACAACTTGTGTAATGAATTGAATTAACAAAAGTGACACCATAAACTTGTTGCTACTGTCCATAATTGGAAAATAATATCACGTTACAATAAATTAACACGCTATACAAAATTGTGTGTGAGTGACGCGTCACTGCCTCGGACGCCATTATTCATTGGATTTCGTCGTGAACTATATTCTATTTAGTAATCGCTTAATCCACTTTTCTATTGGTCGCATGGATAAAAAAATAAGCAAGATAGCACTGATTACAGGAATTACGGGCCAAGTTAGTTTCATAATGGTGCACAGTGTAGTTGTGATTGTTGCTTTAAGGACGGATCGTATTTGACAGAACTGTTGCTCGAAAAAAACTACCAAGTGATCTATCAATACAACAACGGTCGTTCATAAATGGTTGTAGGTCCATGGACTCATCCGTCGATCCAGCACAAACTCCACATCTAGATTAAGTGATGTATTTCAAAATAACTCAGATCGTATATAATATGGGGTGTTATGGGTTAGATCCGATTTTATTTTAGGAGTGTTTTTGCATTATGGAGATTTATCTGAGATGGAATCGCTGTGTAAATTAATTAAACGTGTAAGAATTTAGCATATACCCTTTTAACTGTTTTTAACACTCCTTTTGAATTATATTTTAAAAATTATCGTTTACATTAGATTAAACCTACGGAAATATACAATCTAGCATGCCAAAGCCATGTGAAGGTGTCCTTCGAGTTGCCGACCTACACTGCAGACATTGCAGCCATTGGATTTTTGAGACTATTGGAAGCTGTGAGACTGGCGAAGCTGGAAACACATGCTAAAATCTATCAAGTACACGTTTTAATGTGTGCTCAAAATTATATTGTTTAAGGCTTCGTCTAGCGAGATGTTCGGAGAGAACAAGGAAGAAATCAAAACCGAAAATTCAACCTTCCTACCTTGCTCGCCTTATGGTATTGATATCTGATTAACGATCAATTCAATCGCATTGATATCTGTTCGATTAATTATTTATTGTGTATGCTTGAAGGTGTGGGGAAGTTATTCTCTCATCATATGGTCAGAATTTATCGAGACGCGTACGGTATGTTCGTTGTTTCAGGAATATTGTTCAATCATGAAAGTCCACGTCGAAATCTACAATTTGTCACCAGAAAAATAACAAAGGCAGTTGCCAACATTAAACTTCAAAGACAGCAGTTTGTACGTCATAGCCATAAATTAATACAACACATCCAATGCGTAAACCTAGGTTGAATTAGGAAATCTGGAGTCGGTGAGAGATTGGGGTCATGCAAAAGATTATGTCGAAGTAATGTGTTCTATTCGGATCATTTCATCTAATATTATGCAAAGGCAATGTGGTTGATGCTCCAACAAGAAAAGCCAGAAGATTTTGTCGTTGCGACAAACCAAGCAATAACAGTCAGAAAGTTTGTGGAGATATGTTTTGAATACATCAATCTCACTATATGGTGAATAAAAGATACAATATTTAAGGAATTTATCACTTCTAGTTGGAAAGGTTGTGGGGTAGATGAAATCGGCTATGATCAACATGGGGTAGTGCGTGTGAAAATCAACAAGGAGTATTTTCGAGAAAAGGAAGTGGTATATTTAAAAAATTAATTTAACATTTTTAAATTCAATGCAATCTGTGTTTACTCAGGACTGTCTGAAAGGTGACTATTCTAAAGCAAGACGACAGCTCAATTGGCAACCTAAATACAATATTATGGTAGTTTTTAAGGGAAACATTTCTAACCAAATTGAAGTCGATGGCTTATGAGATGATTGAATTCGACATCAATAATCCGTGTTGTGAATACTGAACATTGTCCGGAAAAGCTTTTACGAACTATCATTCCTAAATAATATGTGGCTTTATGTTTCATTTTATAAGGGGTTTCGATTAGATGTTTAAAATTGATGACAAATTGTATGACAATTAAAGTTGTTATTTTAACCAGGTAAAAGCTCCAACTGTTACTTTATATATACTCGGTTAACTTTTACATACTTATCGATAACCCAGTTACTATTTGAAGATGAGTTAAGTCTTTTGTTTGCGCCTTATAATTAAGTTGTTTGCCATTTTTATAATAATTGGCCCGTGAACACACAACTCATCTAGTAAATAAACATATGTTACACGAAAGGGGCACTTGAAAGTGCACACCAGTGACAAAAATTTCAAGTTTGAATAAATTAAAGAACGTTCGATTTTAACAACATTTATAACTATACTCATTAGCAATTAGAAATTATAATAAATAAACTCGTACATGTTACAGAAGCTAATAACGGAAGTGCACTAAAACTTGTCGCACAATTTTAAAAATTCCTTTAACGTTGGTTCACTTCAAAAGCAAACTCTATTTTTAAATAAAAATCAACTCTATTTTAAATAAAAATAAACTATATTTTGAATAAAAATAAACTCTATTTTGAATAAAAATAAACTCTATTTTGAATAAAAATAAACTCTATTTTTAAATAAAAATCAACTCTATTTTAAATAAAAATCAGCAGTTTTTCAACGTCGCTTATCTGTAATACTTAATAGTGAGAAACAAATGCGCATACAAGTCTCAAGGAATACCTACTAAAAAATGGAGTCATATGCAAGGAGTTTCACCTCACTGATTCGTATAGACAATTTTATTCAAATTCTATACGTAAAGTTTTTGATAATCTAAACGCAGTGAAACCTTTCGTTCCTGTTGCATATTCAACAATAATAGAAATGTACAAGGCCAAAAGGCAGTACTCATTTAGGTTGGGCAGATTCATTAAATTTAAAACAATAGAAAACATATAATTTTAGATATTTTTATCACAGGCTAATAAAAACCCGACTAATGAAAATGCTTGAAAAATCGAAATCTCTCGTTTCGTATACAAATAGTTTTCAATTTGATCACAAATTTAAAATATTTATAATTTCTGATTAATTATTAAGCTCAAATAATCAAACCCTAGAATTGTTTAAGGATAAATTGCTAATTTTATCATTTAGTAATCCATATAGTTATTACCCCACTTTTCGTAATAGTTGTTACTTTACATAATAGAAAAGGATAAATAGAGATCGAGTTATAATATATTTCATGCAAATTTTGCAATTAAGTTTCCGATTATAATTTAACGTAGTATAGGTCACGATCTAAAGTCAAAAGAAGATTATTTTCATTGACTATATATTTGATTTTCATTTAAATAAACACTAAAGTTAGTGAGTTCAATTTTATCGTAGTTTTCCCCATAAAATTTAATTATTCAACTCTACAAAAATCACAATCCAAAGCTTTTTAAAATAACAATCTTTTAAGCATATCACATATTTTTACATTAAAATTCGTAGAAAATTTAATGTAAAATTACGTCAATTACTTTGCGCAAGCGCGCGAAATCTATATAATTGTTTTTCTTTTATTTTAATTGGAATATTAATTATAAATTTATTTTAAATTGACGAAGAATGTATTATAATGCGGATTAATTAAAAAAATCTGAGATATACATAATAACATACGAAATAATGAAATGTTGCCATACGGCAGCGTTAAGGGTCAAGAGTAGAAAAAATTCAATAAACCAACTATCTCACTTATTGAAATTCTTCCTAGTAGAATGTGGAGTTGACCGAAAGAACTCAAACACCTAAAAGCGTTTAACCGTGAGAACTTTGTCTTATAAATGGTCCCACAGAAATGTTTAGATAGTTTCTATGAATGAATATTCAAGTTGATGTTGAAAGGCGTTCTGTAAAAAGTGCTTCAATGGAACTAGCTTACAACTGATTCATCCTTAGTTAGTTTGTTTAAAGTTTTGAGTAAGTTTCAAACAAAACATTAAATAATGAGATGCATGAAAATTGTGAAAGGTTTTGATGGAATCTGCGATCAGAATGAATCAAGTTTTATGACTTGTTCGAATCAAGTGTTGAAACATTTTGGATTTAACCGTGCACTCCATATGTGTCAGCAATCGATGAAAAACATTCAGTTGAAAAAATTCAATACGATGGTGTTCAAATGTATGAAAAGGTGATTTTCTATCAAACTCTTATCACAGGTTTTAGTTATTGTCAATCGCAAAAGTCTACAACTCTTTTAACTCCGAACTATTTTCGCCAGTCATCGGAAAATAAAAGTAGAAGCATTCATTCTCATATAACCATAAAAAGATTTCTGGTAGGCCCATTCTCTATCGCTTTTCTATTTTAAAGTTAACCCAGTTGATCCCCAATTGCTGTTTAGACTGCACAATATTTTGGGGTTTTGAACTGAGGAAACATATATAACCGACAATTAATTGACATATGGCAACCAGATTGAATCTATCCAACAAACTTTTCGAAGATTTTTTTATTCCGCCCTATGTGATCGTGTTAGTTTTTCTCGGGACGCAAATTAGAAAAGTTGACAATCCAAAATCCAAGCAGTTGTGTTGCACACTGTTGGGTGTGTTGACCTATGGATTTTGCGTTGGAAATATGATTGACATCTATGTAACCATGTTGATGAAATTGACGAACTCGATAACGATACGAATGGTTGGTCCAAAGTATTTTGTTCGTCTTCTCTATTGTGAAAGTTGCTATTGGTTTTAAGCAAATTATGCTTTAATAGGAGCTGTGTTATTGACACTGTCTTTAGACAATGCCACATATATTCTTTGGTTATTATTTTCACAATGTCCACATTGTTGCGTGTGATGATAATGATGGAGATGGTGAAAATATCTTTTTTGGCCGATTTGATCGTACTATTTTTGATTCTCAAGGTAGTTAACCAATGTGTCTGTGTGAGTGATCACTGTTGTTGTGTAGTTGGTTGGGTTTGCATTTTGGGTCAATGCTGAGTATACCCGACAAAATAATGCGAATCTAACTGTGCCTCAAATTGTATCATTGTACGACGAAATGTCATACTACTTTTGTTATTGTGGCATGGTTGTGGGCCCATGCATTTCCTATCCAACCTATACAGATATGCTTCATATAAATGAGTGAGTACATTGGACAGGTGTATGTGCATTTAACGTTGATGTTTGTGTTAGGCTGCGAAACGAAAACAACGTAAAAATTGTCGATTTGCTGCCTTCGTTCTTCGATATTATCTATGAGGATTTGTTTGTGGTGGTGTATCTAGTGACAACAGCGCTGGTCGCCAAATCCTATATCTCATTCGATTATCTCACCACCGACGCATTTCTAATCGACGACCCAATACTAACTAAAATATGGTGGTTGACTGTGTGTGCTACTATCCTTAAATATCGACTTTACATCGGGTTTATATTTTCTAAGTGGACATGCAAAGGTTTAGGCATGGGGGCCTACCCTGTTGCATCCAAACCCACTGCACTGGTCGGCCCTACAATTGACGTTGGTCCGTTGTGGGCCAAGGTGACCTGTCCTCGAGACATCACGTAGCTGTCAGGTGTCGAATTAATGTCATAACTTTTAACTGTCTAGTTTTGTCACTGTCAACAATATTGACATTTACGACATGGAGTTCGGCTATATCTATGGGAACATGGTGCGACATTGGAATATTACGGTTCAGAGCTGGCTGGCACACAACATTTACAGAGGACTTTCCTTTAAAAGACGTTCCCATGGGTACTACTTGATCACAACTGGTTTATTCGCAGTTGTGTTTAATCATTGGGTAATGTTCGACTTGTGTTTATGCCATTTTAGACGTATGGCAACATTTGTGGTGAGCGCTTTGTGGCATGGAATACATCCAGGACACTATGTGACATTTGGCACCGCCATAAGCTTGCTGTCTTTAGAGGGAAGATTGATATATTTCTGTAACGCCAATTTGAAAGGACTGAATCCAACTACGATTATGTGTTTGAAATTTTTAAGTTGGTTTTTACTCAACAGACTGATCGATTATACAGTGATTGGATTTTGCTTGCTGCAAGCTGCTCCTTTGCGCAGTGTGTGGAAAAGCGTCTATTTCTACGGACATGTGGGCTTATTTTCTGCTCTTGCTGTCGCATTTGTCTTCATCTCCATCCCCAAAGACGTCACTCATCGTACTCGCGCCCATGATATCAACGAACCAAACGAAAAGGCTATTAAAATAGACTAGCGGTGCTAAATATTTATTATCATAGTTTTATAATTTATCTGCTATTTATGAAGGAAGTGGCTATTGGCACGGTAAAATTTAATCCTGGTCCCCCAGTTTTACCTATATTTCATTATTTGTGACCCTTA
>JAOPJI010060586.1:0-24243 GCA_027122695.1 Merluccius productus
AACAGCGTAATTTATTGCCAAAAAATAGAAAATTACGTACGAGCGCATTACGCACCAGCGCTGTTCCACTGTATATCGATTAGGTGTTATCGTATCTATAAATGATGTTCACGGTGATTCATTTTGTTGATAATTTGATATCATAATGATAATTGATATTGTTGAAATTGATCAATATTCAAATAATCTGATAAAGTTTATACACAAACGTTTTAGTTATAAAAAATAGCATACACTACCTACTTCAATGAAATTCGCTTCAACCCTGATTATCCTTTTTGTTTGTAACAAACATTTTAATTATATAAATTAAAATTTGTTAAGATTCACTAACAAAATATTCTCAAAGCATTGTAACTTTGTTTGATTAAATATATTTTTTAATAAATTGTACAGATTTTACTTAACAGTATTGTTAAGACGGGAATGAGACAAAAATTAACAAGCTTACGTGGTACTGAGCTATTTAAATATAGTGAGGAAAAGGTAATCACTTTGTCTACTATTTGTTGAATGATGTTATAGTTAGCTATCATTGAAGAAGTATGGGCTTTTTTAGAAATGTTTATCAACGATTACCCCCTACAAAATGAAATTTGTTTTAACTATTTCTTCTGCATGAGTCATACCGGTAAACATGCTGAATTTTTAGCTTTACAATAAAAATTTAGCCATCGCCATATACCATTTGAAAGAGTGTTTTCCTTGTATTGTAAATAATCTAAGCTGATAATATTTTTAATTTTTAAAGTTGGTTTATTACACAAACGATTTAAGGCAGATGCAACTCGTTGAAGATATCACCGAGCAAGTAATTTCAAAAAACTCTAATAATGTCTCTTTACAATATTAGTGACCATAGAAATTTATATGAACTACTAAAAATTTTAGGGTAAACATAAAATAGTTCAGGAAGCAAAGAATCTATGCGTTGCTGGTGGATTTTGCCATTCGGTTCAAATACGCCCACGTCCATGTATTTGTTTCATAACAATAAATTAAATTTATGTATATATAATTTTAGCTGGTCTTCGAATTAACCAAAGAGGAAGAAAAAGTTTTTTTCATGCCATTTCTCAACTTAGTAATCAAAGACATCCAAAATCTTAACAATGATTATACAACAGTTATAATCACCGCGGAATAATTCAATATTATCACTAAACTTATTTAGTTGCTATTTACTAATTTATTTATGTGAAATTTCGTAGTTAAAAAATAATTTTCATTCAGCAAAAACATTTTTTTATACTTCAAAATATAATATAACATATAATTTTGTTGACTCATTAAATATGGAAATATATATAAAAGTTCACTTTATATGATATTCGCGATATACTGCTCACTTTGTTAAATGTGTATTATTTAATGTGAATATTTCATTGATTTTTATGCGTATTTTCAAGAATACATATTGCTTTCTGACGATTGAAATTATATATAAAATTTTTAAGCAGTTTTAGTGCATATAATTTTCAAGTGACCATATATAAAAACACAAAAAAAGTTAAATATATTAACATATATTTATAACTAGATAGTTGGTCATTTTATGTAAATCTGTTCATTCGATCATATTCGACAAAAGCTTTTGTCAATTTAACGTTACATAATGTGCCTATTTCGAAGTAATTTTTGGATTTGTATGATAAACGCATACTAAAAACATTATTTTATAAATGTGGATTGCCGTTTGTGATTTTTACTACTTATTCCATTATATCTGGAAAAGTATAGAAAAAATTAAAAAAATTTGTAAAACATAAATAGTGATGTCTATATTTGTGATTTCCGCGGTTAAATATTAATTAATAATTATTTCAAATATTAGAATTGTCCTAATAGTAGTTGATATGTGGTTGCATTTTGAGAACATTTTTAAACTTCCGTGGTTAAAAAATTAATCGACTTTATATCAATATACGTTTTATGATGAGATATTTCTTTATATTATTCGTTAAATACTCCTATTTAATTATCAGTTTGTTTTTAGCGTTGTGGGAAATTTTAAGTCTTAATTATTATTCCATTACATTCTTATATTTCAAGAAGTTAAAAATGTTTTAAAGATTTATATGGTTAACTTTACATTTACGTTAACTATAGATATTTAAATCCTTAAAGATTTTAGCGGAAAAACACAACATCATTATGATTCTAAATATTATTACCATTGTACATTGATGATTCAATAAACTATGACGTTTTTATTTAGATTAAGCTAAAGATCTCTTAATATGAAAAATGATTTGGCTTTTTTATAAATTTTTATCTAAAAATATAAATATACACAGAACATAATAACTTCACACTTATGAATAAATTAAAAAACAATGAATAATCTATTTAAGTAAGATTGAAACTATTTAACGTATAATAAACCTTTAATTTGTTAATTTTTATTTACATAAACATTAAAGCGAAATGATTAGGAAAATCAAATATATATCGCTAATGTGAACTTAATGATTAAAAAGCTCAAGTTATTCAATCGATTTCTAAATCTTCATACATATAAACGCGATTAAAATTCGAGAAACGTCAAAAAATTAAGATTAAATTTCCTAGAATATGATTTCATATTTACCGCAGTGACCATTGAGATAACACAGAAGATTACTCATTGAAACAAATTATCTAACAATCATTATCAGATATAAATTGAAATAGTAATTATTTATTTTTTAATATATTGAAGTATGATAAGATTATTACTATAAGTGTAATAGAATTTTAATAATTGATAAAATTCTATAAGATACGCTTAATCGCATATTCAAAAAAATATACATTAACATGAGGTTGGAATATGTTCTGTTTTTAACTTTCGTCTGTAACATCCATCAATTGTACTCCTTCTATATACCTTTAGATTCACTTTCCATACAAAAATGTTACACCAAAAAAGTAAATTTTATATATTGCTGTATTTCATCAAATGTTTTCATTGTTAGTTTAAACTTAAAAATTATATTGAAGATCAACTAAGATTCATCATTAACCACCTTAGAATTTATACTTTATTTAATAATGACCCAGTAAAAGTATAATTTACTTATATAATTCAATGTGACAGTTTATAGTTAAATATAATTCGTGATTACATTAACAACCCACAAAATATTATCGAACTATATCTTAAAGTCGATGAAATTTGTATTATCTATGCAGAATGTGATGGTAATGAGAGTATGTTTAAAATATGTTGATAAATATTGTTAACCTTAAAATCTAGTCATCAGAATTAAAAGCATGTTCACATGCTTGCCCTGTATTGTAAGACTACAATACTTTCAAAAATTACGCTGATTTAGATGGTGTTGCAAGATTATTTTGTTGTTTTAGTAGGTATCTTCGAATTTTTCAACAATGAGGTATGTTTGATAGAACCAAAGAATGATTGAAATATTTTTATATTTATTGGATAGCTTTTATTGACTACCCTATATATAGTTACATTACCTCAATGCATCAAAAAATCAATGCACAACTAGCCACCTTTGTTACCCTCATCAAACTTTTCCGCAAACATGTAATATTCTAAAATTATTTAAACAAAAATTTTTAATAAACTTTCAACGTTTGGCATCAATTTTATTTAGACAGCCAAGGAAATAACTCTACATGGAGATATGGTGTCGATGAAACTGTCGTTCAACTTGAACCGATTACCAAACTAACAATAGAGGTTGAACTAAATGAACCTTACAAATAGCTCATCTAAATGGATATCTTCAGTAGTATTATTTAAGTTCAAGCGTGAATTTTTCAGTGTGAAATAATTGGTTGTTTTCTGTATTTATTAATCATAAAATTAAATCAAGTATTTTAAATATGCAGAGTTCAGCGTTCCTAAACTTATATATGTAGATTTAAAATAAAATAGGTTAGCCATATAAGTTATTAATATTTACCTAAATTTTTGCATTATTTTACAACAATAACAGAAGCATTTTATGTGTATCTTAGATTAATTTTAAAAAAAGTTGCAAGAAATATATTTTGATCCTTGTATGCCTTGAAAAATAGTTTTACGAAAAACTGAAGCTTTATCGTATTATCCATAAAAATATATTTTTAACAATTGAGAAATTTTGTTATATTCGAAAATATTATTAACTAACACGAAATCTGGCTTCATCGTAACTTTCTTTCTTGTTGCTGTATGCAAAAGTTTTGTATGCAGACATCAAAAGTTTAAATATGAAAGATGTAATTCAAAAAACTAACGCAATTGCCACGCATAAAATTTTAAAAATAAATAGATGCTATGATTATATAGTTTTTGTTTTTAGTTACTAAACGAGCAGAAAATATCCACAAAGCTTTAGTGGTGCACATAATATTGATTAACAATTATCTATTCAGAAAAAAAGAATATTTGCGAAAAGGAACAAATCAGCAATATATTAAATATATCGGCATCATGTATCTCAAAAGCCGATTGTTTTACATTTTTAAAGAGATAAGTTAAAATTAAATATATTGATTTTTCAAATGGTAGCAAACACAGCTACATATAGAGAAAATATCGATCGTGTTGAATTAGTCAATATTAAAAATTCCCATTGTATTTAGGAAAATCAAGTATTAACGTTTTTTTAATTCGACATGTCATTTATAGGGAAACATTCAATGATGAAGAAAGTGGTTAGACCAACAAGATGATTTATGGAGAATAATAGAAGACAGAAATTAGGCAGACGCTATATAGGAGTCATAGCAAAAATGCCTATCCACCCAAAGGTTTCAGACAGAAAACTAAAAAGCACCAAATTATGGCACGTAAACTAAAGCAATGTATACGTGAAACAAAAAAATAAACAGAAAGTTAAAATGTATCGACAGCTATTTCAACAGTCCATTTTTTCCAAAGAGAGTGATTAACCAAGTTAAAATAGGAATTTTAACTATTGAAACAAATAATATAATTACCAAATTTAGATCAACCTCTAAATATAAAACTATATTTATTAAAGAAAATATTCCAATAATAACCATGAATCCATATTAACAAAATTATGAGTTCTCACACACTGCATCAATATTCATCAGGGTGTCCACACACATGAATCATCCAATTCTCATGATGCTCATTTATCAATAAACAAAAATCTACCTAAAAGTTAAAAATATCTCAAAATAACTATGTACCTCTTTATTTATTTAGGAAAAATTTTAAACTATAACAAAAACACGTTCACATTAAAGTATTGTTCTATTTAATATAGATTAGAAAGAATATGATCACTAGAAAACATTGAATAACACAAAAACAAGTGATTATGGATAGTAACTTAAGACTCATAATTTAGTAGCCTAACGGTGGAATATTGTGGCGAGAATCATATGAAAAATTACGTTAATCTCCATTTTACGCCAAACCATGATAGTTAAATGATTATATTTCTACAAGTAAGATAACTTTCAAAGTATGAACGTTAAGCTATTTTTACATATATAAATAAATAAACTTCAAATGCGCTTATACAATGAGAAAATGCTGCAATATAAATACCGTTGCAAACAAATACAGAAATTTTTCATATGTATACATCTGATAAGGTTATACAAATTCAAGTTAATTACTAGTTACTGAAATGATGATTATCATCAATTTGGAATAACTTTATTCAGATAATCAACAAATTACAAAAATTGTATTAATTCATTGTTGAGATATATATCTTCATTTTATGAGGATTAAAAAATTTTATAATGAGAATTTCACCGCAACATTATTTTTCATTTATATATTAATTTTTGTACGAATTCTAAATATTCAAATTTAACACTTCATTACCTAAGAAATGTATAAATTGTGTTAAACACAAATGACGATATATTTTATTATTATCATTATAAAATATATTATGAAAAAAATTAAAATGTAAAATGAGTCCTCACAAAATTATTATATTGCTTTTTCCAATCTGCATTATATATTATGTTTAATTTAATTATATTTATCAAATTAATAGGAGGGATGAAATATGGATACATATCAATTACATTGTATAACGACTAATTGAATAATATATATTTTTATTTATTAAATACGCACTTATAGTTTAAATAATTAATACTTGGCAGTTGTTTTATTAATGAATTAAGTTTAAAGTCATTTCTATTAATCAAATTAATCTCTATATATCACAAATGTAAACTTTTTAACTTTTATTTTTAAATTATTATTGTTTAGTATAACAAAATTTGACTTAAATGTTGATATATACAAAACTTTATTAAATATACTGCTTCTAGAATTTGAAGTAAATTTATATAAGTATTTTATGTTCTATTTAAGTAAAAAATAGAGGTAGATAACTTGGAATTAGTATTATTGTTTATAAATGTTAATTATAACGTTGTAACAGAAAACATTTTATAAAAATCGATTAGTTCACAGTTATTTTAGTATGTCGATAAGATTAATCAAAAATTAAAATCGATTTCTTAAATTGTGATATAAGATAATGTGCATTTAATTATAAATTAAAATGAGAAAAAGTTTAGTTAATAGATTAGGTTTTGGAAAATATTTTTATATTTCTAAGGCAGGAAATTCTAAGCTAGCATAGAATATCACACGGAGATTCATGTATGATCTATTTCTAATATCAATGTTAAGTTTAAAAAGGTTATCATTTATTATCTATTTCATTAGGATAAACTATTGTTATAAATGTAATATAGTTCTTATTAATTGATAGGGATATATAAGATACGCGCGCTATCATATTCTCAATAAAAATATACGTTATGATGAGGTTGGGATGTGTACTGTTTGTATTATTCCTTTGTAACTTGAATGAAGTATACAACTTTTAAATATCTTAAGGTTCCATTTCCATAAAATCCTGTCGCATGAGAAAAGTGTTTTTAATATATTCTTGTTTTATAAACAAATATATTTATTTTAGTTTAGTCTAAAATTTCACATGGAAGATCAATTTAGGTTTATCTTAGATCATCTTAGAATTTATAATATATTTAATAATGACCCAGTAAAAGTACATTGTAGTATGGCTAACTTTTTTTATTCTGTTTAGTTAAATATAATTAGCGATTACAAAAGTAACCCACAAAATATTGTTGAACTATATCTTAAGGTTGAAGAAATTTGTCGAATTTACGCAGATTGTGACGGTAATGAGAGTATGTTTATAATATTGTGATATACAATGTTGACTCCTTAATTTTATATCTAGTCATTAGAATAAAAATGATGTATACATGCTTACCCTGTATCGTAAGATGACAATATTTTCACGTATAAGTTTGCAATAGATGGTGTTCCAAGATTATTTTTACATTTCAGTGGGAATATTCGAATTTTTCAACAATGAAGTTTGTTGATAATATTATACAATGTTAAAAAAATTTATTTAATTAGTTGATATTTTTTACGAATAATCATGTAAAGTTAGATTACCTTCAGACATCAAAAAATCACTGCGCTAATGCATATCTTTGTTATCCTCATCAATCTTATCCACAACCGGGTAATATAGCATTAAAAATTTATTTAACCTATTTTATAAATTCAAATATACAAAACACATTATTTTATTTAGAAAACCAACTATAAAATCTACCTTGTTCAATTTTTTGGATGAAACCGTCCTTTATGATATGAATTTTACAATTAACAACAGAGGTTAAACTGACCAAACTCAAAAAAATAGGTCACGTAAATGCCTTTTCAGATTATTATCATTCAAATATCTAGTATAATTTCACATACGGAAATAATTTTCTTCTGCATTATTTATCAATTTATAAAAATTATTGAAATATTTTGAAAATGGAGGTATTTGATGTATCAACTAAATTAGTTGACAAAAAAACAAATTGAATGTGATAGATAAGTTGTTCATATTGATTCAAGTTTTTTCACAATTCTATATCAATAACTTATACAGTATAAGTTATACATAATTAGCCCAAGTGTAATTAGAATGTTTTTATAGGTAATTAAATATTAGTGTTTTTTAAATAAATTTTAATATTTAATACTGGAAGGTGACTAAACTTTAACTTACAGACTGTTAAAACCCCAATAAAAACAACAATAACACAATGTAAAAATATTTTAGTTTTAATAAAACTCCAAAAATAAACTACCTATCCAGTATCGTACTGTATGCAACATTAGGTTAACTTTTAAGCCCTAAAGAATTATTATTTTTAACGTATTTTATAATTTTCAAATAATCAACTGAAATAACGTAAATAAACAAGTTTTCCAAAATAATTTTAATGGTACTTTAATTAAAATAATGACATAAGTTAGTTTTATTTAACAAAACATTACGAATTATATAAATAATGAAATTTTGAAGAGTGTACAAATGATTTTAAAGAGCGATTATCAGAAATTATTTTATACTAATTAAATCATTTGAACGCAATTAATTTAAAATAACAAATGTTTTAATAGTATAAAAGTTTTAATTTGTTAACCTATACTAAGTAATTATTAAAACAATTTATTAATTTACAGCAGTTTTAACAGAAGGATTATCCTTTGCAAATTTGTTTATAATAATATTAATTTAAATTGTAAAATATATGGGTACTAGTCAATTAAACGATTGATTAGTGGTTTATTTATGTTATAAAGCCATAAAGATTCAAAATGTGTAAAATGTATATTAAGATCAATATTTGTTAACTTATTTTGTAAATATTATATAAAAGTCACAATCCGAAATAATTTGGATATATATTTCGCAATAATAGATAATGAATAAAATTAATTTAGTTTGAAGTTAATAACTTGATGCGTAGTTTATTAACGAACAATAATAAATTACTAAAACATTTTATTCTACATGAACATATAGCTTAGGTCTAGAATTTACTACTTTTTAAAAAATAATATTTTATTTAAAATTAACTCAAACATCACAAAACAATTTTATTTCGTTGGTTATGAGAATTACACATACTATTCCATTTATGTTTAAAAATATTTTGTGAATAAATTAACGCATTTAACTAATAAATATTAATTCTAATAATTGAAGAAAAATAAATAACGTTACCAATTTTATTTTAAACCAAAGTAATAAGTTCTAAGGTTTTACCGCACCATTATTTTTTTATTGACTTGACCAGAATAAAATGTAAACAAAGTCAAGATGTCACGGACTCAGACATAATGCTGATTGTATACGATATGATGAAATAATAACAGCAAAATAAAAATACAATGATTCAATGTAAAATCTCTTTCGGGCTTCAAAAGATGTTTAAATAATGTAACGAAAGCGTACGTTGAAAATAATGGAGATTAATATTTCAATTATCCAGTAGAATTACGCAAGTTTAAAAGACATTGATAATAAAATACAGAAAATTAACGAATTTATTTTTGATGTAAGGACACACTCATCATCAATAAGATAATGAATATTTTTGTTATTACTTTAGATTGAACATTTTAAGAAAAGTGAATAAGTTAATGTTACATTTTAATATATTTGGGTATTGATATTACGTTAATTTTTTGGAATAGCCAATAATTATGTGACATAAATATACTGTTCAAAGTCAAATATATACACACAAATTTAATTAATTATTTTTTTTATAAATTACTAATCACATTATTTTAGACTCCGTATTAATTATTCGAATTTTGAAATTCATTATTGGATGCATTAAAAAAATGCTTCAGTTATTTATTTATGATTTATTCAGGTATTAATATAACATTTTGATTAAGACAACATAAATAACTCGCATATGAGGTCATCATCAGAATCATTACTATTTTCAGATTCAACGCTTAAACCCCGCTGATACATTTTTATCGTTATCGATATCTACCTAGGTGTGTTCTGTCTGAGTTATACTGCCGGTTTCATAATTTATTTTTAAATTTAATAAGAAGACTTTTGAGTAATGTATACTCAATTCATTATTTTTAACTATAAACTTGCTTCACTGGTATCCACACTACAAATATCACATAATTATACTGAATTTCATCATATCACATTCAAAAGTTATACAATTATTGAAGCAACTTTTAATTGTTTTAACTATTTTAATTTCTATCGTAAATTTCAGAGTCCAAAAATACAGTAACATATACTAAATAAGTTTGTGGTTTACTTATCAATAAATGATTCTCAATTTAAATAAGATTATATTTACGTTTTAAACGATGAATAAATTCAAGATCTTTCGTTCTTTCGTTTTTGAACAAAAACAAAGTTTCATGCTTTACAAATTATTATTTTTTAATTTTGAGAAGTATGTACTATCTAGTAAAAAAATTTCATTTACAAATATTTTATACAACTTTATTAATTTACGCAATGATCACAAAATTTATTCGCGTTTAGCTTCCTAATAATTTGTATGAAATACATTGGTTTCATTAAAAAATCATGATTTTGAAAGTAATCAACAACACAGTAAGAATTATTCTGTTTTCAGGAGTAAGTAGTAACGAACCACGGTACTTAATACTTTCAACCCATAATTAATCATAATGGTTTATTGTGTAACGTATTTATATGGGTCTAATTCGTAATAAAAATTTGACAGAATCAGCAATGTTCAGAAAATATTCAGGATTACATTCAGTTAATAGTTTTGAATTTTATTCCATCAAATCATAAACTGTATTTAATTTTATATTTTGCTTTCAAAATGCAATATAAAAAATCTATATATTAAGTTTTTGCTAATTTCGCTTCTTCATATACGCACGTTACTTAAGTTACTTTCACATTCTAATATTTTCTAAGTGTAATTCAGACCTTTGGATTGAAATAATTTAATTTAAAAAATATGCAGTTTTTGATAAAATAAGATTTAGCGTTGGTGACATTAAAAACTACCAAATTCAGAAGATCATAGATAATCTGAAAGAATAAATATTTTTTGATCATTTATTTTGCATCTGAAATAAATTTAGAAATTTGTAATTTGGCGTTGAATAAGTACATATTCAACCTTATTTTCAGATACTATTAACAAAAGATAAACATTGACTGTTATTAATGATAAAGCTAACAATTAATTTAAGTGTTTTTTTGATATTCTTATACAAAAAATATTTATATTGTCATTTTAACGATAACACTATTTTATCTAACTTGATAAATACTTATATTTCAGTTTATTGCTGATAAACAAATCATATGATTATCTAAAGATTTACGACAAATTCAAATTTTATTGTATTGTTCATTTGGGGGTTTATAGTGTTTTAATTTTATACAAATAATATACCAACATTTTTTTGATATTCAGTTTAACTTTTAAAAATATCTATTTATGTCAATAATAATATCCGAATGTTTATAACTAACTAATTATAAGATACACAGATTGTTAATTGATCCAATATCAGTATGTTATAGAAAATATATCATACAGAACTAAAGATAACACTTGTTTTAATACCTTGGTGCTAACTCATTAAATAAAGAAAATGAAGTTTGTCAAATTTATAGTTTTGTGAATTGTTTGTCAAATAGTTATGTATTCAGGTTAACCTATTTCAAAGCTCGTTCAATTTAAAAAACGTTTCAAAATCAGGTATAGTAACAGAGCTTGAACAATTTTAACTCTATATTTAATACCAAATAACGGACCGCATAATAGTTTACATACAGCAAGAAATGATTGTTTAAAACACAAAATTCAATTATACATAATTTACACAAGGTATATTCAGATGAAAAATTTTTTTTAAATTAATATAGTTAAATGTAATCGATTAAATTGGTGCTAAAATAGTATTTTACATCAACAATTACCTTGTTCTTTCTGAGATTTGTCAAAATTATGCCACCTGTAGAGGGGATCTAACTACTTAAATTTGTTCTCTATTAGTAAATAAAAAATTGTCACTTCAATGAGAAATTTTTATTAACGTGTCCCGTGCGTTGTAAATATATTTTAAACATTTTTTATAAAATATTATAGGTTGTGTTGTACGTTCATTGATATAACTATTCATGAAAGCAGGTTGTGTAACAAGGAGGTATTTAAAATCAAACATTAGATAGATTAAATTTTATTTTACACCTCTACATGAATTTAATTATATTTGACATTCGTAGGATAAACTAGAATTACTTGCATTGTCAAAAAAGTTGTGTTAAAAGTGAATTATGTTTATCCAAACAAGTACAAAAACCTAAAGGTATATTAAAGCACGCTGATATGAATAATCGTTTTCTGAAACGTATATAAATATAACATTGCAATAAATAATATACAGTAAGGTCTCGATATAGCGTGGCCTGGTTTAACGTAATTTCCAAATACTCATTTGTTTTTTTATTTAATTGATAAAAAAGCATCATAAAACAGTATTACAGCATTAAATAAACTGTTTAACCCACAAAAATCTCAACGCTTATTTATAGTATCATGAAAATTAAGGGGTTTTGCTATAACGTAACCGTTTCACCAATATTTAACCCCTTTAATCTTTGGATTGCGCAAATAGATATGTAAAATGGTGAGGTGTCAGAGGAGTTTGGAGAAGAAAATAGAGATAATAAAATACTACAATAATATTTAATCGAATTCCGGCGCAAAGGCCATGACGGTTGAACATTTTGAACTACCTAGTAACGAATAAATGTGGCTTGTCATTAACTCCGATATAGGTCATTCTTCCTTAGACTGTATATTAGCAAAGAGAAGCCTGATTCTAAATTCAAATGTTGCAAGTTCCAGAAAAAGACTTTCAACAGGAAAATATGAACAACTCGAAAGCGAATTGTATAACTGGATCGTATCGTTGCGAAATCAAAAGAAAAACATCCCGGGGTTCGTAATTCAAGAAAAGGCTTCAGTTATCGCTAAGGAACTTGGAATGATTGATTTTACTTGCAGCAAGGGTTGGTTTAGTAATTTTAAAAATAGATTTTGCCTAAAAAACTTCAAGTTGCATGGAGAGGCCGGGAGTGCTGATGTTGCTGCTGTTCACGAATGGATTAAACTTTTTTCAAATATTTTAGAGAAATACGAAGATAGGGATATCATCAATGTTGATGAAACTTCCCTATTTTATGAACAGTTAAATTAGCGAACATATGCAACCAAAGATGAAATTGATTTGAAAGGTCAAAAACTAACAAAAAACGCGGAACATTACTGGTATCAGCCTCCCTTACTGGTGAAAAGTTGCCTCTATATATAATTGGTAAGTTTGAAAAACCCCGTTGTTTTAAAGGCGTCAGAGAACTGCCATTTCGTTATTTTTCCCAAAAAAACGCTTGGATGACAACTGCCATATTTTATGAAATATTAAAGGACCTCAATCATAAATTTTGCAAAGAGAACAGGAAAGTTTTGATCTTGCTTGACCAGTGTCCTTCACACCCAAAGCTAGATAATTCCTTCGGCAACGTTGAGCTACTTTATCTTCCAAAAAACACAACTAGTATTGTGCAACCGATGGATCTGGGAGTCATACATTGTCTTAAAGCTAACTACAGGAAAATTCTTGGTAGACAACTTGTATTTGACGAAGGAATTTCAAATGGTTTTAAATATACTGTACTGGACTGCATCAATACCCTAAAAAGTGCGTGGGAAATGGTTACCGATTCCACTATTCAAAAATGTTTTAAGAAGTCTTTGATATTTAAAAATAGTATACATATATTGATAATCATTTTTAATTGAACTTTAGAGGAAATGGTCACTGATGCCACCAAAAATAATGAAATTATTGATGGTAAATGTGTGATTAATTTTTAGATGTTTCATAATTAAATAGACTGATTTGGACTATATTGAAGAATTGGATGAGTTGGAGATTATTCATGATGATGGACCTGATGAGGACTCTAAAAAACGTATCGACACAAATTCTGAAGAGCAAGAAGACACAGACATATGTATATCCAACGAAAAAGTCTCAACAAGTGAATTAAAAGCTGCTATTAACACCATTCGAAGTGCGTTCATAACGGAAAACCCATCTGCTCTTTTTTCTCTGCATCCTGTAATGGATCATGTATATAAAATAATTAAATCGAGGGAGAAGACTACAAAAATAGACGAGTTTTTTAGTAAAAAATAAACAAATGTGTTACGGCGCATGCGTATGTCATCGATATAGCGTAAGGTCTTCCTATAACGTAATAAATTCGAGTTCCCAAAAAGTTACGCAATACCGAGACTTTACTGTATAATTTGAAAATTTAGCTGACTTTTTCATCAACCGTACTGAACCTACTAGTAGTCCTACTAGTTACAATAAATTCATACTTCACCTTGGAAACAACCAGATAACAAATATAACCATTGAATTTGGTTAAAATTCAAAGACGCTATTAAACCTCATTTTTGTTGTATTCTTATTTTTAGAAGCTCTTCATAATATACCTTAACATGTTAAATTAAAAGGTTTTAAACGCAGTGTTTATTTGTCAGATAAAAAAAACCTTGGCAAAATATAAATTGGAGTAAATGCGAGACTTTTATTGTAATAATGTGTCTAAAAGATTAGTGTTTTAATCAAATTTTATAAAATGTTATAAATATTGAAAACTATCCTAAAAATATGACGAAAATTTTCATTTGAATATTCAATAATACCTCTTCAAGTTAACTAATTGACGTGATTCTTTTAAAGTATGAGCTATGAAATATATTTTGACGATATACGGGTTGAAAGTTGAAAATTTAAGTGGTTCTGGTTGTCTTTAACGCTTTAATTTAACGTTTTACGTGTTCCTTTTTAAGTAAAACTCACAACACTTTAAACTGTTTTTGTAAATACTTGTAAATTATGATTGTGAAAATTAAATCATCCATTAACACGTTATTACATTTAATATTAATTTCATAATAATTAATATAAACAGCAAAAATAGATAGAATACACGATTTTTATTCATGCATTTGGTTATATAAAATAGACATTAAAAATTCACAATTAATAAATATGAAACAGTATCTAATCGAAGTTTTACTCTAATTGTTTAAAATATAGTGTATTGAATGAATAATACGCATAGGTATGTCAAAATTTTCGTACATGATAACTAAGAAGTAAATAATAACAATGCCCTGCAACTATTGTGGTTATTCGCATAAAAATATTAGGTTTGAGTTTTTCAGTATTAAGGTTCTTGTAAGCTATCCTTTTTAGAAAGATTCATATAAATACAATTTATTCTCTAAATTTTGAAGGTATTGAACAAAACAGTTTATTATAAATTTAAGATACGGTCGTAAAAGTTATTATATAGGATAAATATAATTTACCGTTACAAAAATTTATATGTAGTAAAAAAGCTATCGAAATCATCGATATTTCGATATATTATGATATGGAAGGTTGTTTCAATATTTTAGATAAGAGATGAAATGATTAATAAACATATACTGAACATTGAGGGGGTGTAAGTTATAATTTATAGCAGACGACATTTGTCATCGCTACGCTTGTTGCGATCGATATGAAGGTTTCCACAAATTTATATTTAATTGATTAGTAAATTTTATCAATATTAAACAGAAGTTGATTTATTGGTGCAAAATCATGCCTACATACGTTGTGTTGTATTTAAATTTGTGTAAACCATTGAATACCTGAAGAAAATGTTTACAGCAATTTACAATTCAGTAGCAACAAAATAAAACCATGTGTTAAAAGATCGTAACTCATTAAAATCACAAACAACATTTTATTATATATTATATGAATGAAAATGTGAAACTACGCTTTCTTCAAGCTATCAAAATTGTTTGCCATGCAAAGGGATATTGCGTCAAACAACAAACGATATTATCTTTACTTGGTATATCTGAGCTCCATCTCTCCCTACACGTATGTTATAATAAATTCAATTATATATTAACTTTAAAAAGAATTAATTAAAGTTCAAGACATCTCTCATCGACACTCCACCCCTCCTATTACTTCACAGCACAAAACTATCCCACATGGACAAATAACTGAAATAATTCCTGCATTTGATGCATTGTAACACCAAGATATTTAAAAGTTAATATGCATTTAGTAATATACTATTATCAAGTTTTCTTACATATGTCGTATTTATCTGTAATAGTGAATAGATTACAACTATATGATGAATCATTATTAATCTTAATTTCATTTTCATTCACACGTTTAGATATAATAACGTTTTTATTTGATATATACAATCAAATTAGTAGTATTATATATACGTATCAAAATAATAGTATCGTAATAATAATAAGATACGCATTTATTTATGAATATGATAAAATATAATTGAAAGGCGGGTTTGCTTAAACTATTATTAGATAAATGTTAAAATAAGGTTTAATAATCTTAAACGTTTGCAATATACAGATCCCCACGATATGGTGTATTGTTTCCATGTTTCTCAAGAGATTGAGTGATAAGATAACGTAGTATAAAATGAGAGAATGCGCTAATACTTGTCGATTGTCATTAACAATGAGTTTCGTTGTAAGCACACTGTTGAGTTTTCTCTGTAAGGTTTGTTCAAAATATGCCATTAAATTTTTCATTAGATTTAATCAACACGAACATATTATGCGATCCTTATGTATTTCAATATGGATATTATAAAGTGATATATTTTTTAGTACAAAATAAACATATACGTTTATGAGCAATTGCATTCTGTTTTTATTCGACTATCATCTGAGCATTTTTTTATAAAAGACGCCCTCAGAGTGAGTCAATTACAATGGGGTGAATAAATCATATATATATAGACATTCGAACTTCAAAAAATTATGTCGAATGTACAAAGTCTTTTTGACAACTACCCTATAAGAGGTGAAATGTGTCAAAACTTCGTTTTTTGTACCGGGGTCACTAGTATATTTTTTATGATTTCGTTGACCTGACATGCATTTTTGAATCTAATGTCTAGTTAAAATGTTGAAGAACAAACATGAGTGTTTAGTTTGTATTGTAATTATGAAATTACAAGGTGTTAAATTTTAATTTTTCATTAGACCTCATTGTACAACGTCGAATTGATACGCTTCGGTGCCATGATGGTTAGCGAACAAGTTATTAACCTTTTTTTATACACTTTATATGAATAAACATATGATTAGCAATTATAATCATATTATAAAGGAAAAACTTAATTATCTGGAAAAATCAAAAAACATTTGTGTTTCCAACCAATTTTGTTACCACAATCAAATATTGCCACCACAACGTATTTTATGTTAACAATTTTTTCGGCATTGTTATAATTGAACATATTTATATATATATATATATTATAAAAGGGGTCATTCTATAGTAAACTCTTAGCTTGGCCGCTATCTAGCCTTCAACAAGATTCCAACAATCATACAAACCTCTATCAAACAATAGCTAGTCTTGGGCTGGGGAGAGGAAGGATTACCCAGATGACTCTGGAGCTTAAGGCTTCTTGAATTATGAAATCATCCTATTAGTTCACCTAAACACGTTGTTTCACTTACAAATTTTTGTTTTTCTTGGCTATATTATTCTGGATGATATACAATTTAATGTTTGCTAAAACTTTAATCAATTTTTATGCATCTCATTTTTGCTTTATGATGATCATTTACGGTATACCAAATGAGAAATAATAACACGTACTTTATATTTCAATTTATCAATACTTTTGCGAAGATAAAGAGATTTACATAAGTGCAAACGTACGTACTTTCTAATTTTAAGGTAATCGGACCAAATCTTAGTGTGCTTTAGAAAAAAACATTTTTATAAAATATAAATGTATTTTCAACATAATTTATAATTTTATATTACATTTCATTGATTTAATTCCATTATAAAATTCTACTTGCGACACAAATAATTTTCCATTTTATTATTGTAAAACAAATTGAACATAACATGTATTTTGGGCCATTTTTTAAAAGGAAAATTCACATTATTGGTTAGTTTAATTAAAATAAAAAACAGGAATTGTGAGGAGAAGTATCAAATGTTCATCACTATAATAACTATTTTAAAATTCCGTACATAACGTACACATGTTTCGGTCGGCTATACTACCCTGACTAGTTAGACGAGTTGTCAGTAGGTGGTTAAAAAATTTTTGAATGTCAAACAAACTTGCATACGGCTAATGAACTCAAGTTATTGCCGTGTACAGATAACCGCCTTTTTACCTACAATTCAAGGTTTAATATAACTTTAAATAAATTTATAGTCGGTGTAAAAAATTGTTTATAGGTGCTAATCAAGTATTATCGACGTGGGATCACGGAAGACTACAATTGTTTATCAGTGTATAAATCAAAGTGTGATTATAGTCACACAAATTATGATTATAGTAAAATATTTCAATTTAAATAAATACTTATTTAATAATTTGTATTGGGTTTAACTAGATTCCGCCATTATTACACGTGGATAAATCTAATATATCCGTCATTGTACATGCAGCACGCTGCTTGTTATTTGAGGCTAGTTGAGATCGTTTTTAACATTTTAAAAACATATCTTCATTTAATACAAAATTTTCACTAAAAATTCTACTCACGAACATTTTATTACGTGATTGATCTGACAGTAGAGAAATCGACTTAGTGATAGTAATAATTTTCTCAGAGTATAGCTTAATTAAATAAATGTTAATAAAACTCCGATTTTTTTATTTATAAGAGAAGATCAAATATTTCTGTAGCAAGTAAACTAATGTAATGAATTTCACAACATGATAATAACTATGAAATGTGTAACATTTTTTAGATGTAAAATAATAAAATATTTATTTAAAAATTTAATGTCTTTTGTGATAATATTTTAATTTTTCATTCATAAATTATATAAGTTAATTGGATAACTAATTAACTTAGTCTTAAAGATTTGACACTGAAAAATCAAACGTTCTCATTAACAACTAGATTAATAAATGCTGACTTACTATTAACTAATGATTTCAGTAAACTTTTTAGAGAATTAAAATATATAAATAGAATATATTATATTTTTAAATATTTTAATTAAATTAGTAACGAAATTCCTTTTAAAAAACTTTGTTAATTTTCTTATAAATCAATTCAAATATCTATTCGTATTATAGATAAAATTCGTTTGAATACTAAAAGGGTCCATTGATAAGAAGCCACTCTGATATTCTTAACATTCATCATTGTCATAAGCAAAGATATATTGATTACAAGTGTCATATAAAACCGTATTGATAACTCCGATAGAAACTAAAAAATGAGCCATGCTATTTTTATGTTGCTATGTATAGTTGGTGATTTTTTGCATATGTATGCTTAGCCTTAATTAAGCTTTAGTTAATATCCAAGTTACAATTCAAGATGAGTTATGTCAAAACATATTTGAGTAAATTTTATTCAAATTTTTAGTACACAATGTTGGATCACGTTAAAGTTTACTTTAAATATGAATTGGTGCGTTTAAAAGAAAAACGATTGTTTATGTTTAATCCGTCCAAAGTATAAGAATAATTAAATATTTGTTAAATTTTTATAGCTTGATATTATTGACGAGGTAGCAGATCAATTAGAATATCATATTAACGCCTACCTTCTGCAATATGAGATTTGTCAAAATTATGTCGTATGTAAAGGGAATAAAAGTCGTTCAATTATTTAAGCTATAGTGTTATCGCTAAAATAGTTACTTTAATGAGAAGTTTGTATTCATGTTTCCCGTGTGTTGTAAGCAAACTTGTGTTGAGATCATTTATATTCTTGTAGATTGTCTTGTACCTTCATCGTTTCAGAACGACTCAACTAAGAAGGATGTATACTCGAGAGGTACTTCAAATAAAACCTTAATCATCTTCAATATTACTAGCAACTACTACATAATTGTACTAATTCTTTTTCTATTACATGAAAAAGTCAACATTCTTAGAATATCAAAAAATCTATGCACTTATGATAACTTTTGTTATGACGGTCAATTAGACAGGCATACAAGTATATCAAACAGCTTTACTAGACATATCGTTGAATATATTATATTATTAATTTTTTTAGCTGAGTTTCGCTTAAATCCTACAGAACTTGTCGTATTTTATGAAAATAACTTTCAGCTTGGTGAAAGCCGAATAAAAAATATAACCATAGCATTTGGTTAGCGTCCGAAAAAATATTCCATACTGTATTACATCACTTTGACATTTTGATAGTTTTGTTTTTATGCTTATATCTATATATTGGGTTTAGAGTTAACATTTAAAAAAGTTTTTTTCCAAAAAAATTCGACAATATTTAGGGATTTCATTATTTATAAATATAGTATGTGTATAATTACTTTTTTATATTTATTTTATAAATAATATTTAAAAAACTTTTACCTCTAAAGTTTACTTTTTTATGTTTCATTAAATTATTTTTAAATTGTTTAAATTAATTGAAATATGTGCTAAATTTTTTATAATTTTAATTTCATAATTCAGTTGTAACCCATCATTGAAATCATGGTTATTGAAATGTAAGCTTGTCATAGTATAAATACATGTTTAGGGAATCAACGATGATGATAATTAGGTACACATAGTCATCTTTGTTGTAACAATGAAAATTAAATATATTTGTTTACATGTTCATACATATAGGATATAATGTGTCAAAGATTAATTTCATATGAGCAATATTTTGCATATCTGATTTTAAAATTATCTATTTAGATTCATTCAAAAGAAATGATTAAATCTCAATAAATTTATTATTTGTGATTTACTTGAAGGATTAGCATTAAAATTTTAAAGAATATAATAATATAAATAAAAATTTAAATATATCAATTTACTATTAATCATGATAAACAATCATACTTACATCTAAAGAATACTATTTAGAAAAAACATTGTTATTTATCTATTTAAAGATATGATACAAAACACTCTTCAAATTAAGTTTCATTTAAATTATAGCTACTGATAATATGATATCACTATGATAGGCATTGTTTCTTTTTTAACTATTACAAAACCCCATAAATAAAGACATTTACATCGGAGATATTATTAATGAAGAATCGATATACAAAAATTTGAATTACTCCACTGTAAGAATTATTTCTGAATACTCTGTTTAACTCTGCCGAGATTCAATAAAAAAACAATTCGTTCATAAAAAGTAAAATTAAATATGTTGATCTTCTCCATAAAATAATATATACAGTAGTTAATCGATTTTTCGTAATCCTATAGGGACTATCATAAAAGTACATAAAATACTCCATGAATTGATTTGTCGTAACTTCTCGAGCATGCGCACGGCATAAATTGTTTGAATATTTTTCATCAAAATAAAATTCAAAGTATAGTTATTTGAATTTGCGTAAAAATACATGTAATGGTTAAACGCATTTAAAATATTTTGTTATGTTTGTCTGTTGACAAAACAAATATCATCATAAAAATTTAACTTTTTGTTAAATCTCCATTTAAAACTTTTAACCCAACTATAAGTAAAGTAATCTATAATTCTTTATCAGCAAATTTATTTCATCTGTTGATTATATCAAATGCTGCTAGTCTTATCTTTTAAGAATGAATCCAGTTGATCCATTCAAAGGGGTTTAAATCAAGATCATTGTTACGGCATTCATTCATATCTTTTTAGATGAAACCAATCCACTTTCATAAGCTTTCAAAAAATTTTTATTTAAGAATACCATCTAATGTTGATATTGTTTTTAAATTGAAATGAGAGACAGTCGCACTTTTGAATACTTTTATTTTGAGGTTGACATAATGTCGTATTTCAACTTTCTCCTTATTAGTTTTATGCTTATCGTTTGTTTAAATCATCGGTAAAATATACAACAAATTCCCATGGCGCTATCAAAATTTTTGAAAAACGCTACGTAAAATGTAATGTGTAGGATTTTTCGTAATTTCGACTTTAAATTTGCTAAAATTAATTTTTTTTCTAATTTTTATAATGCTACAAGCATCTTTTACATTTTGTTTTTCATATTTAAATATTTTATGTTTGATTCAACCTAAATATTTCGAGTTAGATAAAAAATACGAAAAATCGAATAAATAACAACTGTATTATTATATAGACCATGGTTATTTTTGATAGAATAAACATTTAAATACAATAAATGTACAGTCCATGAACTAAAATATTAACTACTGTTTTCCTAACAATGTAACAAACAAATTAGGTCACCATTTTTCCATTATATACATACATAGTCTTATATCAGTTAAAAATGACCAAACAAATTTCTATAGTATAATTGTTGGTACTCGTATAAATATTTTCATTATAATAATAAAATGTGGTATAAGTGGAAAATGAAATTGCGGTTTCTTGTGGCTGCTATGATTATTTTCAATGCATGAGAGTGTTGATATAGCAAAAGGGTATTTAATTTTTATAGCTTAAAAGCGTATAACATTAAGTTGGTTGAGTTAAATTAAATTCCAATACAATTAACACTAATTATAAAATATCCTAATAATTTGCACGACAATATCATGGACTGGACGAATAACCTGAAATAAATAAGAATTTGGCCCACTCTTATAATAAAAAAATTTAACTCATAATATATTAAACTTAATCATAATTTTTCTATTCAACAATTTATAAGTTGAATAATAGTTCTATTGTAGTTAATTCAATTAAAGAAATTATATCAATATCACAAAGATAGTGATTATAATATTCATAATAAACAATGGGGCGTAAATTTGATGCCAGGTTATTTTAATTGATTACAATATTATCTATATGTTGAAAACATTGTATAATATAGATTTAGTATGATATTGAATGTTGGTTCAAATACTCCAAAATAGATAAAGTGATAAGGAAATAATGTAAATAAACGAATAGTCTGTTATAAGTTATAACTTATCAGTGATCATAAATGAGGAGTTTCAATTGGATCATATTTTTGTTTTTCCTTTGTAAGTCTATTTTTGAATAGTATTTAAAATGCAAAATAGACTTATGTATCCTAAAACTATCCACACAAAATCACGTATTTTTGTTTGATAATTAATAGGTAACTTTGTTAGTTCAAAATAAACCCATATGTATTTGAGCAATTGGATACTGTTTTTAAAAACCTAAGACTAATCCATATTTTACACTTATCACAGTCAGAGTATTCAGATTTTTGAAACCCATACCAAGTTGTACATAGTTAACAACACTCGAGGAGATATCTATGAATGTACAGGAACTTTATGACAATTATCCTTTAAGAGAAGAAATATGCGAAAACTACGCGTTTTGCACTGGGATAACTAGTAATAATATTTATGATTTGATGATATCATAAACAATTATTTAACAACAATTTATAGTCACCCTTATAAAAAATAACCATGCTTGTTTACCTTGCATTGTATCGTTTCAATTATAAAGAAATATTTTATTATTTTTCTACAGACCACTATGTACAAAGTCGAACTAAAGTCTCAAGGAATTAATGTTCCTACTGAAGAAGTAAATAAATTTTTTGTTACTTACTAATCCATATAGGACATTAACTTTTACAGCCACAAATCCAAAACCAGTTGCTATCTGAGACAGTTTTGCGATAAAAATCAAATAGAAGCCCCAAGAGGTATTGAATCGATTTTAGTGTTTTCGAAAATCAACTTTTAAAATCATCCATTAAAATTGTTTTAGTTAAAGCAATCAGTAATGCTCAACACTATTCCGACAATCAAACAAGTCTCTATGAAACTATAGCTCGACTCGGACTTGGCAGTGTAAAAATAACTCATATGACTCTGAAGATTGGGCCTATTTGAATTGGAAAACAGCAAAACTATTTCACTTGACCACATTCACATTTACAAATAAAATTTTTCTGATTACATCTACTAAATGATTACTCTAAACTCGCGTCTATAACACTAAGCTGTTTAAAATTAATATTCAGCATGTCTCAGTGCCTCCCTACAACTTTTATTCCCGCACCCCCATGTAACTTTCATAAATAATCCCGCACCTTATTTGGACTTAATGCGTTATATATGTCTACTTATATATAAAAGAGTAGTGTCCGTGTGTCTGTCTGTCTGTGTGTGTATGTGTGTGTCAGCAAGTACGCATGTGTGAGAAAACGTTTTTCCTTAAATAACAGAGTTGTAAAACATTTGTTGATAGCACTGTAAGGATATGTTGATAATTTGAAAATATTAATACTTTACACTATTTTTTTACTTAAACGGAAGAAGATATAACGAATTTAGTATTTTAGCGTGGGCGTATACCAAGATTAGATGGTGTCAATTAGAGAATTATCTCCAG
>JAOPJI010060636.1:0-24227 GCA_027122695.1 Merluccius productus
CCTCATGCATCACCGGCCAAACTGGCTAGCCCAAAAATATTTTAAAAAAATACACAAAAATTCTAGAGTCGTTTATGTGAAGGCAATTCGCGTGTAGATGTCACCTAGAAACCAATGTCAATCACATTTATTCAGTTGAATATTGGTTTAATAAGATTGTGTTGAATATTACAATTTAATCCTTGTTGCGGACTAAATATTTTAAGTTTCTACCATAAAATTGGACTTGTAGGTTTCGTCAACTTTCACCGCCATTTTATTGCATTTAAAGATAAAAACACGTAACAATGAAATATTACCTGCCTGAACAAGTATAATTTCCACCAGAATGTGAGGTTTGAAAGCAACTGGGTGATCTAAAAATAAAACAACCATCAAAAATCGAGTTACTATTCCACTAGATTGGCGTAGAAAACTCCAAGCACAGTATAATCAGGGTGTGTAATGATTGAGCTTAGCTGCCTAATATGGATGCTTATTTAAATCTTAGCGTTGGGGAAGTGTCTTTTGTGGCGAAAGTACACGCCCCCAACGTTCTATTAAGAACCTATGCAACAAATAATGCTGTAGAATGAATCACATAAAACTCTTCTTGCTTAAAGCTTACGAACCTATTGCTGACACTGAAGGTATATAGGGACTGAACACTGAAGAAAATATAGCTATCCGATGCAGACAACAACAACTCAACACAACGAAACCCCAACTATAGTTAGATACACTAGCGTTCAAGAGTTATGCCGTTTTAACTTTCGGTTCAATTGTTGTTTTTCCAACTACGTCAATTCATATGCCGTTAAACTGCCCAGAAGGAACGTAAGCGTGTTACGGTAGATGGTCATTCAAAATCTTATTCATATTAAACCGTCGGCCCCCACAATCAGGGCACGGCACAGTGGCCACTCCAATGGATCAAATTAATCGTCGAAAAAGCGTGTATGCTTGGGCCATTTTACTCTCACCATCAACTATTTCTAAAAAAGATACAAGGTTTAGATCGCAAAACCTATCAAATTTAATTATTTGTGGCCCTTATGAGCGCTAGCAATGGGCTATAAATAATGAAATACAGGTAAAATTGGGGACCTTCATATTATGCTCAATAAGAATAGCCACTTTTTATAATAAAGAAACCTTGTTATGCTGAGTAATAGTTGGATTTTAATGAACCAACTTGTATGTGAAATAAGACTAGGTTGATGCGAATCAACGCTTGTTGCCTACGACAAACCTCCATTACGAAAGGTGTGTAAGTGGAAGTTGATTTTTGTACACAACAACTAAGTGGGTTATTTATATACAATGAAGCTTTTCAAACTAATAACGAACTTATAAATAACCCTCTAAATAACGCATAATTCTACCAAATATCAGCAATTCATCAAGGTAATCCAATGAAGAAAGTAAGCCAAATACAAATGTAATACATGAACCGAATATAGTAATCGTAATTTAATTCAAAACCTAACAATCCTCTAATTGAACGACAAAGCCGATATGAAATTCTTCTTTTGCACTCTACTAGCAGTTGTGGCTCTTTTAAACACAGTGAAACTTGACGCGGACGTCGAAGGATGCGAATGCGTCGTTGACACCACCCTGACCAATACAGAAATTCCCAAATCAAGCCCATACTATCGAGACCTCTCCTACAACTATGACGAGTTGGACATGGATGAGAATAGTGCTGATGTGGAGGAGATCAAAACAGTTTTGGAGGAAAAACTAATTTCAGTTTACGCCTGCTCTAAGGAGAACTTGAAAATTGAACCAATCGCCCTCAAACGAGTACTTTCACTTTTCACACTTGACCACGATGAGTCCCTTATCTAAACTACTGCCAACAGTTACTCCACTCTTGAGACATGGCCGGTTGGAAAATTTGACCAAAACCATTGTCATTGACTTTACGCGAAATTAACCAAAAATATACTATCCTTAAATGAATTCTATACTCCGTTAATATTAGTTGATAGATCCCCGGCAACGAAGTGCCCAACAAAGACGTATTCTTCCTCCGAAGCAGTGTGCTCTGCACCGCCGAAGGTGAAGAAAGCACCCCAACCTTTGATGAGTGCATTGTGATGTCGGCCAACGACAAAAACCAGCCCAAGTGTTGTTCAGCTATCTATTGTTTGACGCTTGACAAAACTAAACTTTGAGCGCCGACCCCTCTCAAACGACTAGTAGTCACGTTCCAAAGTAAGCGCTTACTAGCGTTCTTAACAGATCGAGTAGATTAGTTAGAAGAATATGTTTGAACGGCTCTATTTCCCCCACGAACAATTTTGCGCACAACCATCAACATTTTCACCATTTAAAAATGGCGCCCGCGCACATTTTCAAGTTGGGATTAATTCTGTCCGTATTAGTAATCATGGCCAATTAAAGATGGAGTTTGCGCATATCGCGTAAAAATGGATTACCCACAAATACAAGAAAGCAAATGTTTTAAAACATAATAATCTATTTGGGTTTTTTCAGATGAGACACATGAGCAGCTGTCTCTGAAGCTGACAGCTGATGTGCTGACTTTTTGGATCTAGGCTTCCTCTTTGTGGTGTCGTAGGAAATAATTTTGTCGGACTTCTTGGCCCTTCGAGAAGACCTTCTTTCAATGGAAGTGTTCACTACAGTTCGATAATAAGCCACACGATCGAATAAAAAACTAATTACAATCAGCAACCGACGCCGTATCATCATCAATGGAGAGCATAGACGAGAAAGCGCCGTCCAACTGAATGGTCACATCAAATTGACTAGATACATCATGGATGGCGGCCGATAAATTGTCGTTGGTATGAATGAGGTTGTCGTCAGTGGACACAAGGCCTCTTTTAGTGGCACCTTTGCCGGGTGATTTTCTAGTGGACTTTTTGGTTTTGGAAACTTTGGCCGAGGATTTCTGACTGAACCTGGGTTTGGGCAATGCATCCCGCTGGGCACCTTCCCAACACATTGAAAGGTCGACGACCTTCTGTTCACCTGCAGTGATAGCAGTGATATCGTTGGTGTTGGTCAGCTGCTGGTCGTTGATCGAGTAGCTTTTCACCAACTTGGATTTGTTATTTACAGGCGTTGTTGTCAATGCAGCACAACCATTATTACTACTGCCATTGACAGCATCTTTGTTTGAGCTATTGACAATCATGGATTGATTGGTCGAATGGTGACTGAGCTGCAACTTGGCAAAAAGACTGTCAATGAACACTCCAAACTTGTCCAGATAGCGCCGTGCCACCTTGTCACTCACCTTGTCATTCACCACCTTATCAAACAGCAACTTGAGCGATTTGATGGAAGTGTCATTTTGAGTGGAGATGTGCAGTTGAGTGAGGAATTTCGACAGAATTCGGACAAAATCATCATCGCAATCATCCTGGAGCGTTTCATTGAGGATCTTGAAAGCAAGTGAGTCGTGCAAGTTGACATCCCCAAACTCGGCGTTGTTGGTCTTGTTAAGTTGATAGCGCGGAGAAGTGAGTTCCACAAAAAAGTCCACTACAATGTTGAGTTTGACCTCAGACAACGGCGACATGTCGGGCGCGTTGTAGATGGCTTTCAAGGTGGGCACAGCAGCATCGCCAAAGAGTTCCTGGTTTCGTTTGGAGGAGCCTGCGAAAATTGGGAAAAACATGCCCAAATTTTTGCGAAGCGTCTCATTGGTGGAGTTGTTGGGGTTGTGCCACACGAGTATCAGCTTGGAGAGCAACTCAGAGCTTCGGATGCGATCAAGAAGCAACAGCTTGGCCATTCCGCTGGCCACCACATTGTGCACACTGGAGTTGTCGCTATCCAGAAAGTTCAACAGTATGTTCAGCATGGAATTGATGGTGTCCAGTTGATCAGTGTAGTCGTCGTCGTTGTCAGCTTTACCTTCGTGTCCAACTTCATTAGAATCATCGTCTTTCCGCTCATCAACAGTTTTGATGGGGTCCAGGAATTTGGTGCCAAACGCCAAAATCACGTCGAACGAGGCACTAATAGCTGTCATTTGGACAGTCTCGCAATCCACCTGCAATATCTGCAACATTAGCAGCAAATATTTGCGCGCAATTTCCTTCGACCGGATCGAGTATAAACCGAGATTGAGGACGGCGTCGTTTCTAATGAGCGGATCAACATTTTGGATGGATGGCAGAATGAGTGAGTGAAACAGTGTTTGTTGAGAGGACGTCAATTCGCGCAACTTCAGCTGCTTCAACAACTCACTGTTGATCATCAAACAACGGATGACCACGCTGGGGTCGTCCAGTTTCAGCTCCTCGTCCTCCTCCTCGTTGTTCAGCGCGTTTTCCAATTGCGTTGCCATAGTGTCGCCACCTTCGGCGTTGTGCACACTGTTGTGCGGGGTGGTGATGGCATCCTTGATGGCCTTGGCGTTGTCACGAAAACTCTGGTTGACATTGGTGAGTTGTGCGATGAGCTGTTGTTTGAGCAGGTCGACCTGGTCGAACTTGGTTTTCATTTCGGCTGCCCTGTAAAAGTCTTGGCAACTGATAGCTTCGTCAATGTCGTTTTTGAGGGTCATCAGTTCGAAACGCACGTTGGCTAGTTCAAGTTGCAGTTCGTCGTTTGATTTGGCGTCCAATGGGTTCTCTTCAGCGCTGGCTTTATGCGTCTCACGCTTACCGAGAGTGTGCTGGTCGGACAAATTGAGAGTTGAGTTGGCTGACTTGAAACTGGCGTTAGAGGTGACACTGTCAACGGCGTGCTCGCCACCGCTGGACAACGGTTTCAAATGGTCGGATATAATTTCGATAACATTCTCTATGGTTGTTGTGGTGTTGACAGAAAAGTGGATGATTGCACCGACCACGCCACGAATCAACTCCAATGGCAGCTCTTTGTGGCTCAGCAGTTTTATGTAGAGGTTGTAGGCTGTTTGACGACCAATTTCGTCACTCAAATCCATCAACATGCTTATACCTATCAATTTATTGACACTAAACACACTTGGCGGTGCTTCGTGGGAGCCACCGCAAAACAACGTGGAATCGATGTAGGTGGAGAGATGACCGCAAAACTGAGTCAACTCTGGTAACACATGATCTGCTATGTGGTCAAAGTCGCTACTGAAATAACTGTCGTATTTCACCACGATGTACCATAGCAGTGCGGCATCAACAGTGACCTCCTTGAGAAATTTGGTTTCGGGATCCAGCAACGACTTGATTTCATCCACAATTTGAGTCTTATCAACGCATTGCTCGTTATTATTTGAATACAAAGGTAGAATGGCGGTGAACAGATAGTTGAACAGTTGATCAATTGTGTCGTTGTTTGTTTCGGGGTCGAGGTGATTGATTAGTTGGCAGAGACTTTGGTTGCAATCGGCCATCCACTTTTTCAGTAGCATCACGAAACTTTGCTGTGCCAAGTTTGAACCACACAGTATGTACTTGATGAGACGAATGCGTTCATGGATGGACAGAATTTTGATGGAGACGTTTTCGGAGAGAATGGCGAGCGCTTTCACGCGCACCTCTTCCTTGCAGTCAAAAATACGTTGAAGTATAGGACCAATCGTGTGGTTGGCCAACTGCACGCATTCCAAAATGGCCAGACGAACGTCGACGCACACGTCGTACTGTAGACTGTTGATGAATGCACTGACTACCGCGCAGTTGCTATCGGTGGCATTCTGAAACCACTTCAGCGCGAAAATCGCCGCCACTCTCACGGTTGTTATTTTGTCGCTCAGTCGAACAACCAAGAATTGTTTTATTTTGTTGCACAACTTGACAGCTTGGTCGACGTTGTTGGATTGTTTGGGGTCGATCATCGATATACTGTTGTTGTTGTTGTTGATCGATGTGATCAGAGTTGTATTGGCTGTAGTGTTGAGCAATGAAGTGGAGCAACTGCTGGTGGTGCTCACCAACAAATGCAACAGTTGCTCAGGTATGTGCTGAAAAAGCTTGTCAACAATGTAACATACGTTCTGTCGAACTTGTTTACTCTCAGAATTATGATGGGACAACAGCGCTTCTATGATGGCCAATAGCGTCTTGCTGAAACACACGTTATCCAGGCCAAATGGCTCATTACTGTCTATGGTGATCATGTTGCTACTGGTCAAGTATTCCACAATGGTGTCGACCAACTGAACCACGTCACCGGATTTGATTGGCATCAGTAGCAGACGCTGAAGACAACGCAGAAATTGACTGACGAACTCATCGTGCGACAGTTGTTTCTGCGACTCATCCAGCTCGGTGATGAAAATCGTTGGCGTGGCTTCTCTACTGTAGCATTTGTTGAAACAACTCGCCACGGTCGTCATTTCCGTTGTGTTGGCTGCGCGAGTTCGCGTGGAGCGCTAAGTTTAATCCGATTTATGGGACATGGCGCAAAAACTACTTCGTCTGTCTGCTGCTTAAACAACGGGCATAAGTTGGAATGAGTTCATTGCGCTACTGTAATATGGGGTTGCGCACCAACGCTGAATTGGACTAGTGGTGAATTAAGTGCACTCAGTTGGTTAATTCTTTAACAACTGCCTGGGTCAATTTAAATTGTTGTTCAGGTTGAATTCGAAACGTGCGAATGTTTCCTAATTTGATTCAGTTATTAGTCTAATTGTTCACCCATTGACACTTTATCAACGTTGTTTTTTACTTTCACTTAATTGGCACCATGGGAAAATACTTTATCAGACAAATGCGTGATAGTCATATGTGTTCGCTCTCTCATTCACTTTATAATAGTTTCCAAATTGTCATACAGAGTAGCACTATAGAAAGAGGCGTTAGAAAAGTTAGCAAGTAGCTCTAAGTATTTATTTTAGAGTTGATTTTTCAAATATTATCCTAATGGGGTTATCTGTCATTTTTCTCAATTCAATTTTAAGAGTTTAGCGACGTTGAAGCAGTAAGCTTGGGGGTGTGTGAGATAGATATTTGGAGGAATGCTCCCGAGTGACTAATTTACCAATTTATTTGAGCGGAAAATATTCTGTTTGCTGAGCTATAGTCAATAGTGTATTGGGGAAATTTTGGGTTAACTGACGAAAACACTTGCCTTCCTATGTGAGTTGAATCATGAGAGCCAATGTGCATAACGAACAACTGGTGGTAGTTTATTGTTTTTCGCGATATTTAATAGTTTTGTTGTTGCAATCAATTGGCAGTGATAGTTACGATTAATAATGACGTCATTCACACTAGAAAAAACTCTATTACATCAACAATTCCAACACACAAATTATTTTGAACCAATTTTCGGAGTGGCAAAGCGTTCAAAAACACCTCTGGTTGTACTTGATGAAACTATTGGGGAGCTTTGAGAATAGACGGATTCTGCAGTGGTCGGTAAGAGGATACCTTTTGAATTGTTCTTCTTCTAACATTTAAATGTTTCAAAACAACCCGTTCAATTGTAGGGTGAAAACGGCGAATTCACACTACTGCAGCCAGAACTCCTGTCCAACATGTGGGGAGCATTCAAAGGCAACTCCAGAATGAATTACAGCAAACTCAGTCGTTCTTTGCGCTACTATTACACCAGAAAAATTCTCACCAAGGTTTATGGCAAAAGATACTCGTACAGGTTCAACTTTCCCGTCATTTTAGTATTCTCGCTTTCACCCACCTTCACATAATGTACGCATGGTATTTTGTAGTTGAATATTATCGAAATGGGCGGAGGAGTAAACTCTAATTCGCAACCACCAACTAACAATGCTCCGATTGCAAACACTAACTGTCACAAAAAACTAAACTTGTCGTTTAACGTTTCGTCAGCTCCGTTCTTGGACAACAACGAATCCAAGTGAACCCACGAAACGATAATTTCTTGACGGTGTCCATTTAGAGAGAACGTCCAATGTACAATAAAACCCACTGAAGTGTGGACTCCCCCAAACCCATCGAATGCTGTATTGATCAATGAATTTATGCAACCATTACTCCATAGTCATGGGGGGTCCTGTCAATGCAAGTTCCGTCCACACCAACCTACAAGTAACTTGGCTGTAATGAGCAACTCTTTCAACAACAAATTCGACCCTCAATTCACCTTCCCTGGTCAAAATCAAAATAGCTATTACAATTTAAAGTAAATAATCAATTTTGTTGGGTACTTATAATTCTTATAATCTATGCGTCTGAGCAGACACATTTTTATTCGATTAATCAGTCATTAAATAATAATTAATCGCTAATGGACTAAATTAAGCTAAAATATTGCGCGTGAAAAAAAGATGTAAACTAATTAAAGTGTCTGTTTATTATACCCATCAAAATGTCGCTTAAAGCTCGTTAAAGTACAAATTGATACGAGTAAATCATAACGTTTTCCAGATGTGTTATGCTACAAATTCTGACAAAATCTAAATCAAAGAAATAATCTAATCTTGTTGCCATGTTAAAACATAGCAACTCTGCACTGGACATGTATTTGTTCAAATACACATGCCTAATTGTATGCTAATTTAGGTGAAAAGGATAAAGATTTCGAGAGTTAAGTTTTTAAATGAATCTTCAACCTCATATTTAAATGTATATTATTGCGGTGCATCAACAAATACAACAAGCATGCAAGTATTAAATGGTCATAACAATCCTGAGATTTCTCTGGAAAGTTATGAGAGCTAGTTTTCATGAGTTTCAGTGGTGTGTTATGAAAGAGACAGGCGTGAGTTGGAAGACAACTCAAATTTGCACGTTCTTGGGCGAAGAATTACCATTTTCAGAGTCGTCTTGAAGGTTTTCGTAGATAAACTTGAAAATAGTTAGATACGCCGCATACACCCTCCACTTACAATAGACGATTTACGCTGAACTTTGATAAGGTTTGATATAAATTTCTATCAACGAACAAATGAATGAGCTATGAACAAATCACGCACTTGTTTGTTTGTCGGAAGGAGGGCTATTAGAGTGTGAAAATTGGCATGATCTACTTGAGACAGACTAACGAGTGTGACCTTTGCGTTCTATTCAAAAGTGATCAGTTGGCTTTGAGTGTTACTCCAAAATACTTTTCTAAGATTGAAATCAATCAAGTCCATCGCCCAAGAACCCAGCACCGATACACACGCGTTGAGATCTAGTGATAATAAAGATATTCGTGGTCAAAAGAACGCGTTTAATACCGGCATTTGTCCAAAAGTTCTCCATACATTCAGCTGACATCACAACAAGAACATTGAACAGCTGCAGAGTGAGTAATTTGGTCTATAATTACAATCAAGTGGGATTGAAGAGGGTGGTCGATACTTTAACGCACAGTAGTTTTGTGGTGCTTATAAAGTTGACAATGATGTTCAGTTGAGTAGTCGAATCATAGTTATCTCTATAGAAATATCAACGATCTGGAATGAATGGAGTGGACCAACCTAACAAGTTCAATGACACTAAGAAGTTTGGCGCTCAACGTGTGCTCAGCGTGACGATCGTACATCAGCAACAACGACGGCAAAATAGAGGAAATCCAGCTGGATAAACCTTCGCATTTGCTGGGCAAAAGCACAGCTAGCAGATCAAGCAACGCGGCTATACACTAAAATGAAAGTGAGTTGAACCACAAAGCACCGCCCATTACATTCATATCATCATTGTTGTTATCAAATATAACTAGGATGGATGACTTTAATGTGGCAATATGTTCGGCTCTAGAGCAAGCATATAATAACGACAAAAATATTGACTAATTGGCCATGCAATTTTAGATGCAGTAGAAATAATAGTTGGCCATTTAACGATATATAAAAAAGGCAGTGATATTGGATTAATTTAATGGTAATGCAGTAGACTATAGGATATACGGAAAAACTGAATCGATGATTGTTATGCAATAGTTCGATTGTATTAATTTTTGAAACAATCCAACATAACATTCTTTCTCTAGATAGACGAAGAGATTTAATACCCCATAAATATTTATACATTTATGGTGAATTTAAAAATTTGAACACTGGTTAATTTGACGCGTGACTTTATCCCAAAAACTTTTCAGTAAGTGCCTAGCGAATATGAAAGTTTAAATTGTTTTATGGACTCAAACTTAATGATATTAAATAACGGCTGATTTTAATAAACCTGGAGGAAATCACTACGATTCCAGAAATAAAGGAATACCATATGTAGGAGGATAAATGATGAAATCCTGAATTTTTAAAGACATGTTACGATCCACCACATTAAATTCGGTTTTTTGCGCGCACGCATAAATCATACCTGAGTGCGTCCTAAAAATGATTATGATCGTTGCTATTTTCATGGGTCAACTCGATCCATGTACGCTCGCGTTATTTTTAACGTCACTAACACCTATTGCTAGAAGAGATGCAACGTTTAGATTTCAAAATCTATCATATTTAGATATTTCTGGCCCCTAAGAGCGCTAAAAATGGGCCAGAAACAATTAAATACAGGTATAACTGCAGGACTTGTACATTATTGCCCCAGAAAATAGCCATTTCCCAAAAATAAAATACGCATTCTCAAAAATAAGTGTGAGAATTACCATTTATATTATGGGTTAGGTTCGTTGAACTGACTGCTAAATTATAAATTTGGAAATTTGACTGTATAATGTATATCAAAATAGTCATTTTAGTGTAAAAAGGTAACGCACGCGCATATACCATGCGCATGTTGTAATTTTCACTCGAACGAATTACACTTACGTTGTTTTGCGAACTCAAAAGTTTGTAACAGAAAGATTAACAAATAGGATTAAAATGAAAAGCCAATTTAGTTAAATGTAAAATAAATGAACATACTCAAAGGTTTTGTTTGTCTGATAAAAGAGCGTCAAATCGTTGAGTAACTTTGATTGCCTGGAGAGAAAAGTAGTTTGGTTCACGGAAGTATCAAAAAGGGTATCATTGGTCTTAATAAGTATAGAGCTACCGAAACCCAACTACCAAAATAGATACATCAATGGGTTCCTCGTGAGCACTGAGGAAGACACCACACGAAGATGCGCTATATTTACGGGGGATTTCTGGCAGGAAGACGTTAGGAGTAGTAGTAATGGAGTCCTCATTGGACACTGAAAAAAACAATCGTCCAGTGGGCTGTTGTTGATTGTGTGCAGTGAATGGCGTAAACCCAGGTCTGCCAATTTTCGAAAAATTGTGTTGATTTGGTGAATCGGCCGCAGCGAACTTGGGCGTAATGTTCACTGACGAGAAACTCGATTTCTGCTTCCGCATGGACATTAACATAGCCGACCGTGGGGTATTTTGGGAGGTGAATGAGTGTAATTTGGGTGGGTTGACAGTGATGCGAGGCCCAGTGGGCGTTGTTTTGTTGGTAATAGTGGAATGTCCAAGATTGGTGGACGACCTGATGAGTTCATTGTTACTTTTGTAGGTGTCAGCTGTTATGAGAGTGGGCTTGGGAAGTTTGCTTGGTACAGTGAAGTTTTTGATCACATTTGAAGAGTCAATTTTGGATTTAGTGAGTGGGGGTGGAGAGCGTGTATTTCCGGGCGAAATTGAAGGCTCAGTGGAGATATTTAAGTTTGACACCGAGCGTAAAAGGGATTGACTGCCTTCGATGGCAGCAGTGGACGTAGATTTTGGCGACACAGTCTCAAAATGGAACTCTTCTGTGAGAGTGACAGGTTTGCAACGGAGTAGATTTTTTCTGCGTTGTGTGTCCAATTTGGCAAAGATATCGCCAGCAAATGAATTTGTGATGGTGGCAACTGTCCAAAAGGTTTGTCTCGCAACATCTCTGGTTTCGGGGTCAGCGTCGTATATGCCTTGAACAACAGCGTTGATGAATTGGCTGATGTAACTAGACCAGCTTTGGGTAGGCCACACTTCAAGGAGTTTTCGAATGAGTTGAAGAACTCGTCTAAAAACAAGCGTATTATACACGCAGTGAATGTAATGACGAGCACCATCTTCAAGTGCACATAACGATCAACGAAATAGAAATGAATGGGCCAATACTTGCGTATATCTTTGGACTTGCTGGTTTTAACCGAATTGATCAGTACTGGAATGATATGCGGCTCAATTGTGTATTGGGTGCAAAGTGAAGCACATGCAAAGGTGCCAGTGCTGATGATTTTTGTGGAATTTTGAAATAGTGGTACGAACGTGTAAATCATGTGTTCATAGAGGTGGCCAAAATGATTCTCAAACTTATGTGACAAATACCTATCAAATACAGCTGGTTGTCGTAGAACAAATGAATAAATTACGAAATCGTGACACAAGCTTCCTTGCAAACTTGAGAACGCAAGTCTTTGATAGACACCTCGAGACCTTGTTGCAGAGGCTTGAGTAGTTGAATCAGTTCATCCTTATCGATTTGCTTGATGAACTCCCGCACTACACCTCTCAGGTTGCGTAACTAATTGGGTCATGTACACTGTGGCAATGCACAACGCAATAGAATTACGCCTTTCACTCGTTGTTCCCACTCGTTGTCGACGTTGGAAATGGTTTCATTGATGTGGTTGATCTCGGTGGCCAGCTCCTTGAGTGACGTCGCTGTGCTGAATGTATCCACTTCCCAAGCATCCATCAGGAATTGCTCGTTGAGCGCACCTTTCACATGAACACATGAGCACAACAACAATAGGTAAAGTGCGAAATTATACTCGATGGTGCAGAACTTGCGGTGGTAATAGACATGGCAGCTTTGAACGACGTAGGTGAATGACGAGCGGTGCTGCTTCTTGCAGGGAGCGTTCCAGACATGACTTTATTGTGCTTGACAGAAGACGTTTTTTCTAAGCAACTGGTGGAACTGGTGGAAATTGTTGAGGTTTTTTTTAGAGATGTGGCAGTAAAATTGGATCCCGAAAAAAGCTCATCACATATATCAGGCAATAAACATCGTAATCTAGAGTGGTGTGTTAGTAGGTTTTAACTGTGGCGTTAAGGTGCACTTTTACACTTAAACAAATGGACAATTAAAATGAAGCAGTAATTCGGAGGAGAAAATGAACAATTCAACTTTTCCACCAAAGTAACACAAAACATCCATGTTCAACAACCAACCATGATGACAACTTACTTTGATGGGTTTAGCTTTAAATTGGCTTTTAAAGCTTTTTTCACACAGTCGCCTATAGTGCCGTAGAAAATAGTCAAAGCTTTGGCTGCATTGTCTCTCACCTACAACAAATAAACAATGCCAATCCATTTCATGCTAATAATCACATCACTATTGATATCTTCCAAGAAATCAACAAAGTACTCAATGTAACATGAGTGCCTGTCAATGTCGTCAAACATGGCAATATTTTCCAAATAATCAGACAACACCTGAATGACGTTTATTTTGAGAAATTTGTTTCTCGACGCCTTGGCTTTCCTCAACGCCAACATGATGATATCCTAGCAATAGTTGGTGAGTGACAACATACATGGCACATAAAATGACTTGCATTTTATACACATCTCGTAAAACAATGACCTACCAAATTGACGCATAACAAGTCATCTGTCGAATTTTCTAGTATGTGCTGCACGTTTAAACAGGCCGTCTCTCGTAACTACGGTGATCAATAGAATAACAAACTTTTGATAACACCTATTGGTGCATGCATACTTGTGGTTTTGAATCACCCAATTTATTGAGCACGGAGTCTAATACTCGCACCAACGATCTGTTACTGGCGTATTTGGAAACGACAATTGGGGCCATTTCCAAAGTTGTGACTATCAGCTACATTTATCTTGGGTGAGTCAAAGTAACGCACGTCTACGATACCTTGTACGACAATGAATCCAGTGAAGTGACCAACACGTCAAACAGTTTCTGGACGTCGGTAGGGTGGCCAATGCACGGGGAATTGGGGGTTTTAATGTGGACCAACATCTGTTTCAATAGTTCCCACTTCCGGTCCAACGACGTTTCGCACTGGTAATCATCAATAAGCTGCAACACCTCAGTGGGATCCACGCTATTTTTCATAATTCTGCCGGATAAATGGGTAATTTATTAATTAGCGTGTGCGCACGACATCCCATTCATGTACGGTCCGTTGTTTGCTTGAGTGCTGCTCACCACAAACAATTTTTTGATCCTCCACTTGACGGTTGACTCATGCTAAATTTCCCAATCAAGTTATGCCGTCTTGTGCGTGTGCGAACTATCAGAAATAATTTTCGACGCAGTCCAAATATACACTTTGCTTCAATCTATTGTTTTATTCGGTGGGTTAGGTGTGTTACGGTTCCAATGAGCAGAAGATTGTAGTATTTTCTCCAACTTGTGCACTTTTTACTTACGTTGTTGGTAATCGGATTAATATTATTTTATTCGGCCAATGCTATTTTTCAAATATGCAAGTACATAGGCGCATGAAATCGGACACACCAAGTTTAGAACACAATTCTAAGCCATGTTTAATTTTTGTGTAATTCTAAAATCATTAGTCGAGAATTAGCGCATGTATTGGTGTTTAACTGCCTTGAATATGTTATATTCTGAGTGAAAATTTAGTGTGACATCAGAAGAAAATAACCTACTGCATAAAGTGTTTTGAGATAAACTGGATACAACTGAAAATAGTTCGCGACCTTATAGATTTTGGTCGGATGTGATCGCCACACATTTTTAAATCTTTACCCACGAATGTGAACTAATCTCTTAGTCAAAAAAGTATTAAAAAGTTTGTGATCAACAAGCAAAGATATGCTATTCCAAGGGCATATTGTAAACGTTAAAACACTGTTCACAATTTGTTAGCAATCGTTGCTGAGTCTCGTAGTTTAACACCTATTGTACCATTTCCTCGTGGAACTAACTTATTAACTCTATTGTCGATATATATCTACTATATATATAAAAGAAGAGTGTCCGTGTGTCTGTCCGTCTGTGTGTCTGTCTGTACACACCAGTACGCATGTGCAAACTCTGTTCTCATTATTTTAGCATTTTTAGTGCGTGGAAATTATATAGACAAACATAACTCTTAACGACGTACTTAATGAGCTACATAGAAAATTTATAGCTCTTATAGTTTTAGAGATATGAAGCATTTAAAATCGGGATTTGGATTAAAATTGAGATTAACCTTATTTTTCATGATTCTTTCCCCAAAATTCCATTATTTTCCAACTGAATTATGTGTTTTAACTTAATGTCTATATCTACGTTGTTTTTGCTGAATTATTCGTTGTGTATTATAAGTTTTGAAACGTTTTGAATATATTTAAGCGCTATTGAATAAGTTTCTGCTTTCATTTTAAAATCAACCGACCAATTGAAAAATTAATTTAATTGTAACTGGGCAACGCCAGTGATTTCGCACTAGTGTTTGATGTAATCACAAATAACGGCAATAATCAGGTATTACCTTATTTAATCTCTTCAAATTAAAACAACTAAAATTAGTATCGCTTAAAGCTCGATTTCTTCTGTTTTTCAGTTTGTTCATCTTTACATTGAAGACTTTATTTGATGCGCTCTATATGATATTTCGTATATTAGTGATGACGAACTGGTGTTTAATATATTTTCATTAGTTTTCGCGTAAATTTAGCGAAAGCTATTTTATCCAGTACAGCGGATTAACCTAAATAACAATAAAGCTTTTAATATATTTGTATTAAAAACTACAAAATTATCATGACAACTTACTGAGTCATAAAAATGGCAGGTAGGTTTAAAAATAAACTTCCGCAGTAGCCCTGATAGAAAATGTAATAAATTGACGTTAAATGCGCTATTTTAATTAGGCAATAATGAACTTCACATGTTAGCCAATTTAAAGGTGTCGCAAAATCATCAATTGCTTTATGCACTTTTGTGAGAGTTCAGCAACCTCTCTACACGCTGGGAACAAACCTTCGTGGAACTTAACGTTGAAAAGTTAGAACAGGAGAGTTTCAAACAGGTCTTCTCTTTAAAACACTGTTTACTACTGGCGTGCAATTATGCAAACAAAATACGCGCGCGCATAAACATTCTTTAATAACTGTTTACAACACGTTATCGTTAAAACTTGCTTCACTGTGCGATAAATCGTCACATAACGTTGTACTAGGGCGATAAAAGTAAAACGACGCACGAACTAATTCACAGGTTAATTCCGTTATATAGAATCAATTGGTTTGAGCATCTAGGAGGTTATACGCATAAAACGTTAACACACACCGTATAAGTTCATCCACAAACAAATTCCGGACAAGCACTACACCCTCAAATCTATTGCTATTTGTGCACGCATGCTCAAATTGGAGGAGGTGTTGTATGCCCTTTGCGGGTTTGAAAGCGAGATATTCGTCCAAAACCCAAATCCCAACGTCGTGTCGCTCAAAGTGATCGCTATCAAGTCATGGTTGTCTGACTGTATCGCGTAGATAGCCGATGTTTTGAAACGCGTTTCAGACGAAGAAAAAAGCCAAATGGAGACTGTTTGTCTGGTGGGCGGATATGTGCGACGCATGAAGACCTTTATAGACAGTACCACCTACAACGAGGAGGTTTGTGCGTATGTCCGGGCTTTTTGCAATGGCTTGGACGAAATTCTATCGACCTACTACAAAGAGTTGATCTATATAGATGATGTGAGTGGGATTTTCGCAGCAGTTTTCATGGCTTTTAGAAATTTAAGAACGTTGATCCCAGCTACTCGTTCATTTCGGCCAGTGTCAGCAAAGTACTTATCACCCCTTTTACTATGGTAACTGGATCAACGGTTTAGTATCAGTTGTTGTTCGCGTGTTTGGTTAAAATGATGGACATGGTCAGCAATAAAGAAGTAAATGTTACAACTACTGTTTGTTGATAATGCTCGATGATTTGTGTCACACTTTCAACGCTATTTAAGGTGGTTGGCTGCCATCTGATAACTCTGGCGTGCCAACAAAGTTACTGCGGAGTAGCTCAGTTGACGCAAGCCATGAATTGGTAGTAAACTATTGTCGTTGAGTCGACTGAAATGCGTTTAGCTTGCTGAAACACGTTTTCAAAATTTTCATGAACCAAACTTTACGGTGGTGTCTTGACAAATCGTTTGAAGATCACATGGATGGCTACTTTGTCGTTAAGAAAGTGTCTAGTTTGTTGGTCGTTTGTTGATTCATTTGATTGGCCAGGAGAATAGTTCGTTCGGAGTGAATTGTAGCCTTGTACCCCAAGCGTTGATTCCGCTAAAACTGGCGGAAAAAGTATCGACTAATCAATTTTTTCGATACCATGCTGTGTTGTAGATTTTTTACATCGGATACTCGATTCGACTGTTATCAAAGCGAACAGACAACGATTTGACCGGTAACCGTGTTGTTGCATTTTTTTAACTTGGTTGGCACCACTTGATCAGATTCCGAATTGAGAAAATTCTCAAATTGTTACTACGACAAGCTTAACGTGCTGGAACTGTCTGAAGACAACTTTTACACCTTTGAAAGCATTATTATCGACATGGCAGACCAAATAACGCGCGTAAATCGAATGACCTAATCGGAGGGTTTTAATGGCTCGATAAATAGAAATTCTGGGTCAAGTTCCTGCAAGACATCAATGTCAAGCAACAGTTGCTAGTATTTTAGTGTCGCACCTTTGTTTTATGCACAAACAACAAGATGATCAAGGACATTTATTTCTTGGCACGAGGGGAACTGTTCGTGGCGTTTTTGGACTGTCTCAGTAGTAAACACTTAAAAAGGTCGTTGCGGGAAAACAACTCCATGTATGGTGGGTTAGTGTGCGCGGTTCGTTCGTTTCTAATTTGTTTAGAAATCAACAATCAGTTTTCTATTTGTTTCGATAAAGTACCGACTTAACTTCGCACCACTCAATAACGTTTGCCTCTAGGTGGGACTGGACAGCGTTCCTTATGTGGATGTGTTCAAAGTGAGCGCCACACTCAACGATAAGTCGTCGTCCATTTACAACAGCCACATTGATTTCAATTCGTTCTGCGTCCAATACAACCCCCCTTGGCCCTTTGCGTTGATATTCGACGACACGGCGGTTGCCAAGTACATCTAGTTGAATCGCCACAGTGTGAGGACAATTGAAATAGATTGAACAAGATTTTCGTTTTTCTGTTCAATCTCAAACGTGCTCACATCCAACTGAAAAAATCGTGGTACCTACACCTGAAAACCCACTGCAACTCCCACATCGAATCTTGGATGGTCTTTCGACAAATGCTCTTCATAGTGGATTGTCTGCAATATTACATTCAAGTAGCGACGTGGACAAAGTGCACACTTACACACGTTCTAGATTGATGTGATTGAGGAGAAATACGAAAAATTTGTCAACTCCATGTTGAGCACCAACGAACTTCCTCAGATGAATGCAATAGTGAACCAATTTCTCGACCATATTTCTGTGGAGTGTTTTCAAACCAATGACCAGGTCACTTTTCGTTGCCACTTCGAACACCAATTAAAATTCTTATCATGGTGTAGATTCGTGAGCTTATACGAGCCATGCTGGAGGTCTGCATTTGCGCCGCCAACAGCGTCGTTTCCAAAGAGCCCAATAAACCCGTCGAATTCGTGCCAGATGTTTGGCACATGCTCGAGAATGTATTTTCCTTGGCGTTTTAGCAGTTGTTCACGTTGTGAAGGAATTTCTCAAAAGAAAATACCTCCTCCTTCGAATTCTCTATTCGATGATGGGCGAGTCGAGCTACTCTACCCATGCATCGCAACTTCTCACTCGCATCGACTTTAACCATTTCTACGCTAGGAAAACCACGGAAGACCTCTCCACAAATGAGCACACATCCGTTGATGATAGCAGTGGTGCCGAGTTCAATTGAGCTGGGCGTTTTATTCTTTCTTTGGTCGTTGTCTTTTTACTACTTTTGTATAGCTATTTGAGCAACTGTTTTTCAAGTGAACATAGTTGATGGTCATGCGCTGCGTCATTTCGCTCATCGATTAGTTTCTGAAATACTTTTTCTAACACAATCCGTTCCATTATAAAATAGTGTTTATTCAACTTCTTACTATAGTTACTTTAAAACGCATTTTTAAATAAAATTTCAAGTTCTATACGTTCATGTCAATGTCTGCGAGAACTAGAAAAACGTTACTCACACATATCTTGGGGATTTTAGAATTTATTGGTTTTAAAAAGCCACCAAATTAGTCCTCAAATAAAATTGAGATTCGCTTCTAACTCGTCGTCCTTAGCGAGTCAACTACGGGAGCATAGGAAATTGTTAAATTATACAACTCAATTGTCAATAAAATTGCATTACATGTAGTCTCTGATTTGTCGACCATTAGTTATTTATGTAGAAGATGGTGGTCGTTACTTTCTAGTTGATGTTGGGTTCAAATAGTTTCCATCCAATGTATATTCATTAGAAACACTAAAAGGTAGATTTTTTGGTTGGTACTTTTCAGCTAAAAATTCTGCTTAAACGTTGGCATGAAGTTTTAAAGAGTACACGATGTGTGCACTGAAACTACGAATATTAAAAGATACTGCTTGTATTGTATGAATTTGATCAAATTAGCGGGGATTAAATATTTAAATTAAAAACTGAAATGTTGGGTATATATATGCCAGCAATAAGTAAAAAGGTGTTTATGAGTAAACTGTGAACGATTTATTATGTGGAGCACTTGAATGTAAGGCGTTAGTAAAAAGTAGGCTTGAGAGAGTTTACAGAACAATTTTAAAGTCGTCTTACAATATTTCATCTTTTTGTGTGTTTCAGTCTTGATTATTTAACTCAAAGTGCACGCTCCAGTACCCCAAAAGGAGTGATAAGGCTGTGTAATGACAAATCTAGAGGCCGGGAGAGACAACGTTTAGCCCTGTAAGTTAAAGTTAGCGCTGAGACCACCAAAAACAATGCTATATGTGATCAATAAAATAGCTGAAATAAAAAATATAGTTAAAGCCTGATAGGTTTTAGGCGATTCTACACTTTCCTTGAGAGTCATCGGGAATCTCCGATGTCGTCGCAGGTGTAGAACTTTTTTGACTATCGTTCAGCCCAACGACGGGCGCGGGGTCCAACGAGTAGTCATCCGCGTGGATTTGCTCGTCAATGTCTACCAAAGCTTTGGCGAGAATACTATTCTTTGAAAAATTCAAGTTATCCGAGTTTTCATCATGCTCAAACATGGGCAGCGAAGTGATGGTGGTTGCCGTCAGCAGCCCGTCATTGGAAGGGCGAACCATCGACGAGTTCAAATCATCAGATACACTGGTATGGTATGACAGACTTTTGGGTATGAAATTCACCTTCAGTGATATGGCGTTATTCCATAAACGTGATCTAGTTCATTTATTCACACAAAAGTCACACAGTATTTTAATCCTTTAATGTCCCAATTTGGTTGTAAAATTAATTGCTAATTATTCTCCTTCACAATTGAATAACTTTAAAAAGACAAACAACAAAGCAAACTCATTCTAACTTTATGTGTAGAACGTGGGTTCGGTCGAGCTTTGATGTTAAAAATTACAGATTAGTATTCATTCGCAGATGATTGATAGAATACTCATAAAGCTTCCAAACTTAAAAAAATTTAAAATTATATTACCCTTCTCGCTAAATTGATGGACAAAAGACTGTTATTACGGTTTCTCACTCAACAACCAGTTAATTCAGTAGTATTCTCTCATGTCAATCGGCTCAAATTTGGAAACTACGAAAAATAACACCAATAACTCAAATAGCGTGTCACACTAAACTAACTAAATTGTTAAAGAATAGAAAATCATAAAACCAATTTAGCGAATGAAGCAAATTTAAATTTTACAAGCGACAGCGTGAAACTGCAGACGATTTTTGAAAAATGCGCCAAAGTCAACATTTATTGCAACGATTAAATTTATTGATCTTTGGTGGCAGCTTATTCAATAATTTGATCATTTATTGAATAAAAAACATCATTTTAAATTCATAATAAAATTTAATTAGTATACAAGTTAAACAGAATATCAAATTGATGATTTATGAGTTGATTCATCAAAAGCTCCAATTCTATTGATTTAAGACATTCGGCCCCATCATTCTTGGACAATATTAAATTGTTGTCAATATTAATTTTTTCTCAAGAACAGAATGATATTGTCACCAAATACAGGTTTTAATTAATTTGGAGTCTTTATACTCATAGATAGTTGTAAAAAGTGCAAGGGAGTTAAATGTTAAAAATACACTAACTAAAACTGGTTGATATCGAAGAAACAAGCTAATTTTACATGGAATAAAATAAATGGCAAAATTTCAAAAAACGACTTTTATCTGATTCAACTTAAAGTTGAGCAAATTGGTATTGTTTTCTCTGGTAAATTCTAATTAGTGTATTTTGAATTAAGCGCTCTTTAACATGTGAATGTTCTTCGACTTTTTCAATGGGCCGACAATATAATGAAAGTGATATCACTTAGTGAATTGAACTGTTCAAACTCCAAAATTTAATAAAAGTAAACGCAGTGATGTTTAGAGTTCACGGTACAATTGGAACACAAAAGGACCACACACGCAACAACTCAGTTACCTGTACGAAAGAACGTTGCCTAGCTGTAACATCTGGTCAATCGTGATTACAATGGTTTCCACGACCTCATGGTAGCTTTTCTGTGGTGCAGGTTTGAAGTTGGGGTCCTTCAAAGACATAAGCGTTTGGTCCAACACACCAACATTTTCATAGTCGAGTATGGCGAACAGAGTGGCCCAAATGAAGAGATGGCACTCACAAAATGTGTCATGCAAAACTCTATGTCAAAAAATAGCAACTGAAAAAGTTGCTTTAATCGAATACTTTATTTGAGAACGCTGAATTTTGTAGGTTTTTTCTGAGAAGCTTGAATTGATCACATCTGCAAGGGTTACAGTTATGCATTGCGACACAATCTAAATGAATGCGAAATACTTTTACTTTGATGTTTGATTTCAAAGTATTGGATGAACTCGGCAAAAATTTGAATGAGTTTGGCCAGTGTTCCGTAGGCCAATTTTGAGGTGGACACCAATTCTGCAAATTTTTCTCTAAACCCACACACCTAGAAAGTTCATGTGAGAAAATAGTCACCTTTTCTTCTCGACATAATCGTTGATGTTGATGAAGGACGCTTGAAGCATGTAGGACAGGTCTAGAATGTCAAGATTGTTGAGGAGGGTATCCGCCTTTCGAAGAACTATTCCGTGAAACACCCCGATCTAAATTCAACATACAAAATTGAACAAACAGACGTAATCACATCGTGGATGTTGTCGTGTTCGTCAATGCTCAGACTAAATGGTGTTTATCATCAAGTAAGGCTCGAAAAATGGAATATTAATTGCAATATAATTGTATGGATTGCAGTTGAAGTGGCTGACTCAATTAAAATGAAGTTACTGCAAAGCCATTTTTGGATTGATTTCATCATGGGTGTCGGAGAACAAACGTCCACGACCAAAATCACTCCACTTAGCCGCACACGCCACATGGAAACTGGCAGCACGAGACCTGTCTTGAAAACATTCCTCAGCGGCATTCGAACCTGTGTGTTTACACTTTAGTACACTGTCACATTATGCAAGATTGTCGTTACACGCGTTTCTAAGGTATTTGAAAAAATTCCGCAAAATCCTCCACTTTTTGTGATTGATCAACTCCAACAACAGCAGGTTATATAACTGGACAAAAGGTGGTGGTTAAACAGGTAACGCCGGAAGAAATACTTTTTTATTGACGCTCACCGATTCAACATTGTTTATGACAACGATAATGGCGGAAGCCACGTCGAATTTTTCTCTTTGGATACACTCCTAGTTTCATCGGTTACATCGGCGATTTGACAGGAAATTAAAGCAAAAACCAATTGAATAAGAGCAAAGCAGACACCAATACCATAAAAAGCTTCTCTGGCGAACCAACAACCGAAAACAACTTTGGCCAGAGTTTCATCTCGATTTTTCTTGCGCAGTAACAAAAAATCTCCAGATACTCAGGAAACTGCATGATAAATTTAACCACCTTCTCCACGGCGCCCTCTACGACACGCATTGGTATTACTAAAACGCAGACTGATTACTGGAAGAAAGTGGCTCTGCGGTGTGGTCCATCACCAATGCATCATGTATTAGAACTTCGAGATTGTGCACCACGTTGTCAATGGTAAGTGTGGGGTTTTGGATCAATTTTAGGGCCTCATTCTCATATCTAGGGATAAGTTGAATTTGAAACACCAACTCAAACTACCCATTCAAAATGAGGTCCAACAGTATGGCTGGCATAAGCATACGCGTCTTTAAGGGAGAATTAACCAATTACCACTAGGAACACTCACTGTGTTGGTTAAGCTGTGGATCGTGTCGTTGTTGTAGTCCAATTCACTTTCGACTTCGTGGAGTAGCATATTGTTTGTATTGAATTCTAAACGAGTAAAACTGGTATAGTACGATGAGTACAAGGTAGCGCGATTTTCAAAAGTGAAACTTAGCTACAATTTTTTAATGCGCTATTGTATTTGGGGAGTTTATTTTTGACAATGTAAAACGATTAAGTTACGAAAATAAAAGAAATTCTTCCGAAAACTTCATTTCAGTCGTTTTATGTAGAGCTGCACTTTACAGAATGTCTGAACTCGCTACACCAATACCAGTAACACTCTGATAATCTCATGTGCAACAATGAACTATACACAATTCGTATACATAAGATATGATGAAGGAATCAAAACTATTCCCACATCTCCATTTTATCCCATTATGGTTCTCGACGTTAAAGCTATGCCGAGTTATTTTGTTCAAAAGCAACACCCAAACTGTCCCTCGTGTTACCACAGGGCACTACTTGATTAATTTATAGATTTAAAAATTCTCACATAACTCAAATCCAATTTTAAATAAAAACTGACATAATGAAAAATTGTAATTCGGTTGTCAATGAATGAATCTACTATATATATAAAAGAGTAGTGTCCGTGTGTCTGTCTGTCTGTCTGTACACCCCAGTACGCATGTGCAAACGCTGTTCTCATTATTTACGCGTTTTTAGTGTGTGCAAATTATATGCTTAAAACGCACTTATAACAACGTACTTAATGAACCACTTAGAAATTTTACGGCACTTATAGTTTTAGAGTTAGGAAGCATTTAAAATCGGGATTTGGATTAAAATGGAGATTAACCTTATTTTTCGTATGATTCTTTCCCCAAAATGCCATTATTTTCCAACTGAATTATGGTTTTAAATTAATGTCTATATTTGCACTGTTTTTGATGAATTATTCGGTGTGTATTGTAAGTTTTGACTATATTTAAGCGCTGTTGAATAAGTTTCTGCTTTCATTTTTAAAATCAACCGACTAATTGAAAAATTAATTTAATTG
>JAOPJI010060650.1:0-12270 GCA_027122695.1 Merluccius productus
TAGGGACAAACATTGAAAACGTTTACTTTAGGCCTGTATTTTCTGTGCGTTTGCACTTTGAGGCAGTGTTTTTTCTACTTTCTATGTTAGTGTTGTTAAGGGCCCCCCCCCCCCGCCTCCAGTGCTGAGGTGTCCTCTTTTTCACAAACTCATATCTGGTCACCCTAGCGTAGAGATCATATTGGTTGAACAGTTAGAAAGGGTTTTGATAGATATCAGCTCCACTGTTTGGCAATACATTTAGCAATGGCTCAGGTAAAAGTGCAAAACTTTATGAAAGGGTAAGTTTTAGCACAACCTCTGCCCGGAGAAACTACAGTCTGATGCAAACAAAAAAAGTTGTAAAGGTATTAGAAAGAATGGACACATTGGGTTTCATAGGAGTAGGTGTGAGGGGTGTTGTCAAATGTTGTGAGAACGTGTGTGACACACAGAATTTCGCCCAAACTTTATACATTTTAGTAAAAAATAACAGATGGTCACCTACACTTTGTGAGACAAACAGAATGGTTACAGAATGAAAACGGTGATTTGGGGATTTACTTAACCTTTCATCTAATTTGTGTCTGCTGCATGTTGACAGCTGTGGGTTGTTATTTTTACATTACTGCATGCTGTGAATAATTTACAATATTAATTTTTAATTACAACTGTGAATTTGTTTTTATTAAGTTACCGTATTTATACATAATTACATAGCAATATGACAACCTATCCACTGAAACCTCCACACACACACACACACACACACACACACACACACACACACACACACTCATACACACACACTACATTCATGTCTCTCCATGAAAGTGCTTTTTGGGAGACAGAAACAGTGAGAGAAAGTGAGAGACGTCACGTGATCAGCGTCTTGATCTCACACACTCCTGATCATCACTCCTGGGGCCCCTTCGCTACCCCTGGGAGGCCCAGATGATTGATTTTCAGATGATTCAATTAACTCTGTAGCTCTGTACTTTACTCTGTGTGACCTACCCCCCTTAAGAGGCCCCTAGGGGCCCCTGAGGAAACAGACAGACATGGGGTGATGGTCAGTCATCTCATGAGTGGCATCCAGACATGTGTAGGCTGGTGTTTTTGTTTCACTATTTAGTCATTTAGCAGCCGCTTTTATCCAAAGCGACTTGCAGTCAATTCAGTTACACGTCACTAAGGAGCAGGAAGGGGTAAAGAGGATCTTGCTCAAGGATGTCTACTGGTAGACTGCAGATATGGGGATCAAACCCAGTACCTTTTGGCTGGGAGTCTACCTAGTAGTGTACTCTGTTCTACAACCCTACTTGTTTTTTCAAGAGCCCTTAAAGTCTTGAGGGACATCACTGTATGACTTTGTAGATTCAATTGTGTTGTTAATGTGAGGCTTAGAGAGAGGACATTGTCTGCCACCTTAATCAATCCTACTACATTAAAGGCGTTTCCATGGTGATCAACCACAATTTCCATTTGTCAGAATGGAAATGAATGAAAAGGATTGGGAGGGGCAGCTGCAGTGCCTCATCACCGCCACTAGATAGTGCTGTAACCTGGAAGCTGGCCGTGGGTCAGGAGAGAGAGGAGTAAGGTTGGATCGCCACAGAGAAGGGAGATGAGCCTGAGGATAAAAACGAACAGACATGTGTAACATATTAGAGTCTGTCGTTCTGTGGCCCATCGTCAGAAACCAGAGGAAAATCCAGACAGACGAGGGATGGGCTGGCTTGACTCACCGAGCTTTGGTGGAATACACACTGGACTCAACCAATGTGTTAAACAAGGATAGGGTTGTAGCTTGGCATGGCTATGGTCAAAATACCATATATTTTGTATTGTTTATTATCCCATACCGTGTTTTTTTGTTTTGTTTTTCACATTTCACTCCTTCATTCGTCTTGTTGCTGTTCTTGCAAACGTATTTCCATGTTTCAAATCTGCGTTAAACCCAATATCGGAAGGGTATGTTTGTGAGCGGCAGTTCATAACCGCTGTCCAGAATGAACACAGTTTAGATAAAAAGTGACTAGATAGGGCTTTTCCAAACAAAGCTGTGACCGATACACAACCTCATAGAGTGTGTCATAGTCCTCAGATACATGTGTCTTCTGCTCTGACACAAAAACAAACAAAACACACACACACACCTGACATCCTTACGGTAAATCGGCACTTCCTGATTGACCCCCTCCCTGTGTGTTTTGGCAGGGTGAGAGACGAGTGCTCTGTGTGTGTGTGTGTTTCTCTCTCTCTCTCTGTCTCTCTCTCTTTCTCTCTCTCTCTCTCTCTCTCTCTCTCTCTCTCTCTCTCTCTCTCTCTATCTGTTAATCTCACTCTTTTTTTTCCTTTCTTTCTTTCTTTCTCTCTCTCTCTCGCCCGTTTCCCTGTACTGTCCCCAGGGTCGTGTAACAGAGGAGGGGGGCGGAGCGACGGGGTATGTGTGTGTAAGTGCCAATAAGGGGGCCCCATCCGATCGGACAGATGGGCAGGGCCAAGCTCATATGCTGAGAGGGACATTATGTCCCTCTCTCTCTCTCTCTCTCTCACCACCTTTTCCCCTCCAGGTTGGGGTGGGCGCGACGGCGCGCGAGGAATGTCAATGTTCCCAATTCAATTTGAAGAGGCGAGCATTGCTTCCTGGTTGAGCGGAGTCAACACTTTCCTCTAATGGATGATGAGCGAGCAGGGGTGACGTGCCGTTGACCTAATAACTATCCGTGGCTGAAGCCATGGAGGGGGGGGGGGGGGGTGAAGCTGTGGGTCCTGAAAAAAAAAAAAGGAAAAGACATTTCAAAGAAGGAGGTGGCTGTGTGATTTGCATGATGATGACGACCACTGTCTGTGTTAAAACGTGTTTTGTTTTGGAGTGTTTTACTTTATTCATTTTTTTTCTCTCGAAAGCTCACATTGTTAGCGTTTGAGTAAGTGCTCATCTCCATTTTAGATGGTGCGGTCGGCCGACACGACAGACAAAAGACAGTACCCATCGTGGTGATAGGCGGCCATCGTAAAACAATCGGCGCTTTCTTGTAAAACATTTATTTATTTTAACGCAATCCACGATTTTCCGTAGATATATACGCTAGAGCTAGCATAAATACATTTCCAGGACAAGGATTATCCTGGATCCCCACTGTCACGTTATCCCGAATTACAGCTGGAAGATGAGGTTTGGATGGGGCGGGGCCGGATAACATTTAGCTTATCCCCATTATAGAATCTTAGCCTCCGCTAGCCGGCCGGCTTGCCTTAATAACAGTTTAGGCTTGGTGTTTCCATGACTACCAATACTTGATTGCTTGCCCTAATCTGCTTTAATGTGGCTTAATGCTGTTTGTAGCTCTCAATGCTGTACTTTTCTCTCTCTCTGTCTCTCTGTCTCTCCCTCTCTCTCTGTCTCTGTTTCTCTGTTTCTCTGTCTCTCCCTCTCTCTCTCTCTCTCTCTCTCTCTCTCTGTCTCTCTCCCTCTCTCTCTCTTTGTGGGTAACTACACATCATGGACGGTGTTTAACTGATGGAGAGACCTCAGCTGTAGCCTATGTGAGCACATTATGTGTCTCATCATGTCACAGGAACCTATGCTATTGTCACTTTGAGGTAACTCGGTTGGGTTGGAGATTAACATAAAAAAGCGTACAAAAAAAGGTATCTTTACGATGAAATAGGGCTGGGCGATGTGGAGAAATTATTATCACAATAGTTATGGGGATTTTTACACAGTATCGATACATTTCACGATATGCTTATAAATTCAAAATACCACTCTAAACAATACCAATCTAACTGAGGGTCATCACATTGAAGTAGGCCTATTTCAAGTGTAGCATCAGACTAAAACTACTTTTCCTTTCTCAGTGACTCCTCCGATACTCCATTTTGAGACGACTCAATGTACCGTTAAAAGACGATAAACATTATTGCCCCGGCCCTACCGTCAAACCGTTATTTCCCGTTATACATACAGGCACAAAAATGCGAACATGGGATATTGCTGATCTGTGGCTCAATGGCGCTGAAGGCGTATTGGTGCCATCCCTGCTTGCACAGCGCTGCTCTATTCCCCGCTCTTCCCCACTGTGACTTGGCCTACATATCGACACAATCCGAATATCTTGACCTCGCTAGTAGGCACATATCTTAAGGGGTGCAATCTTGCTGCCAAGTCTCATTGGTTTCAGGTTTCAGGTCGCTTATGCGTTGACATGGTCAAGTCTACAATCAGTCTCATGCAGGTAACCGTATCATGTATTTTTTGTATTGTTGTTAAGGAGAACGGATAAGGGAGAAGAGCGCTTTTTTTTATCGACGAACAACGGAGAGCAACCTACTGTGGACAAAGACATGTAAGCGCACAAGACACACGTGCTATTTTGTCATCAAATCCGAGTGCGTCATGAATCAGAGTGCATGCAATCAAAGGAAGAGGCACCTACAGAAAAAGATAATAATACTGTAATGCGAATATGTCAAGCTGTGCTGTTGCCTTCAAGACACAAATGCAGTAATATTGAATCAATACTTCTTTATATCCCAGAGAAAACGCAGACAATTGCACACTAGCTGCAGACTGAGGAAGAGGTCGATGTAGTTATAACTCAAATTGATCCCTAACATTGTGCTTTAAGATATTCAATGGCTAAGACGCTGGCATTACTGATGCCTAATACGTAATTTTCCATACAGACAGCGTCTGTACACATCTACCGGAGAAGCACTTTCCCTGTCGGTATAGAAACGTAAAGGGCCGAGTATACAGAGGCGAGGAAGGAGTGTGAGGTACAGCGTGTCGAAGTGACGCCCACGACGTTCACATAGTGTGCACACACAGCTACCTGGCACACACGCACACATGCACTCGCACTTTTGACACGATAAACACACATTATTCACACAATATGGGCAAAGTCAAAAAATCTGCACCTCTCCCTTTCCAAATACACCGGATCCAGCTGTGGAGTTGGCATCAGTACAGGCCCAGCTGGCACTGGGTCTGTCTCAATGGTATACTCCACTTCCTCAAAGATTCCAGATCTGCAAGCAGATGTTTGGCAATGATGCTATGGCTAGTATGGATGGTGTACCAATGGGTGTGTCTAATGCATGTGTAGAAGTAGTAGTGAGTGAGTGTGTGTGTGTGTGTGTGTGAGTGTGTGGGAGAGAGAGAGAGAGAGAGAGAGAGAGAGTGTGTGTGTGTGTGTGTGGGAGAGAGAGAGAGAGAGAGAGTGTGTGTGTGTGTGTGTGTCTGAGCAAGAGATAGTGTGTGTGTGTGTTCTACACACTCTGTTTCTTATGCAAGCATGTACTACGTTGTCCCCTTAGTTCTCTATATTCGTCATGAATAAAATAATAATGTATGTATCTTGTATGAAGAACCGAGCCAGAGATAGAGGGTTAGGGGGGTTGTGAAATAAAACGGGGGTAGTAGAATAATAGATCACACTATATTTGAATAGTCCACTGTCGGTTCCTCGCATCGCAGCGGTACGTGTGTGTGTGCGTGTGTGGATGAGCTAAATGTACGGAGGTACATTGTGTGCGGTGAAAGTGAACTCGGAAGCTCTGGTTCGATGCACAAATCACTCTAAACAGCAAATGTAAGGCATGGCTGATCGGATAGAGACGAGAACAAATGTATGGACGACGCACATTTGCCCTGTGCAGTCCTCTTATTTTGAGTTGGCTTTGACCATCTCACAGGTAGTTGAGCACTTGTCTCATCCTGACATTCATCATCATCCAACTGACACATTACAGCCCAACCGGTGAGTGACAGCTTATAGACAGGTTAACGACACCCTAACGCTCTTAGTGTCTACGACGGACATCTTCATCACGTGCTTGACACCACACCAAAAAAAAGAGATAGCAGGGCTTCCGGAAGTGTGTGTGTGTGCTCAGAGGAGGCCGGCTGACACGTGTCAACTGGTGCATATGAGTATATCTGTATCGCATACGAGTATATCTGTATCGTTGTATCTGTGGTAGGACTGTCAATTGCATTCACTCCTCCTGCAGACCAGGAGGAGTGATGGAGACATAGCAGCGTGTCGAAACAAGAAGAGAGTGAAGGGGAGAGAGTGAAGGGGAGAGAGAGAGAGAGAGAGAGAGAGAGAGAGAGAGAGAGAGAGAGAAGGAGGAGAGAGTGAAGGAGGAGAGAGAGAGTGAAGGAGGAGAGAGAGAGTGAAGGAGGAGTGTGATGGGTGAAACCAGTCAGCAGGGTGAAAAATGTGGAATGGGAAAGGAGGAGGATGAGGTTGGGGGGGAGCAAAAGAAGATAGATACTATTGCTATAATTAAAGCTGAGGATGAGGTCACTGCCAGGGACACTGTGCTACTTTAATAGCATAGGGATTTGGCCTGCCTCCCACCAGCCCTTTAACTCTGCATTAAGCTGATTACACCCACATTTAACCAAAAATCACCACCCTCGCTCCCCTTGCCTAATATTGCTTGAACCGAGAATTACGAGAGAGAGTTGGGGAGAGAGAGAGAGAGAGAGAGAGAGAGAGAGAGAGAGAGAGAGAGAGAGAGAGAGAAAAAGAGAGAGATATACCTATCCAGTGTCATTCATGACACTGGACAACACGTGTGTGTGTGTGTGTGTGTGTGTGTGTGTGTTGTGTGTCCATGTGAATAGATGGAGAGATGGTTCGAGATGGATGGAGGGATGGATGGATGTTGAGATGGATGGAGGGATGGATGGAAGGAGAGATGGATGGAGGGATGGATGTTGAGATGGATGGATGGAGAGATGGATGGATGGAGAGATGGATGGATGGAGAGATGGATGGATGGATGGAGAGATGGATGGAGAGATGGATGGAGGGATGGATGGAGAGATGGAGGGATGGATGGTTAACATGTAAAACCACTCAATGGAGTGCTCAGGTGCATTAGATTTTAATACCGGTAATTGCAGCTTTTGGGACACAATTCATTGTTTTAATGCATCGGCAGGCTTTATTGAAATGAGCTAAATGTTTTCTAGGCTTGTAGCGATTGCAACTTTGAATATAAATGTTTAGATCTGAAGCCATTAACATAGATTAACTTACTCCATCACTACATCATTCTTTAACATAAAATGAGCATGAAAAGCATGGCATGAAAGATTCTATTGACATAATTGATCGGGTCTATATTTGATGAATGCGATGTGTGTGTTATCGTGCTACTGTAAGCCGCTGCTGCTTTGTTACGTGCGTGTTGTTTGAACACACAACACAGCTAAGGTTTACGTTGCAGGAAAGGCTGTATCTACTGAATAACCTGAAACTTTATTGAAATAACAATGACTAATTAGAATAAGAACCTGCCATGCAGTTGCACCAACACTATCTCCTGTCCTGTTTAACTCTAACATGCGATCGTTTAAACAGTTTTTCTGTGCATTCATTTAAAAACTAGTGTCTCACAGGTTGTGTGTGTGTGTGTGTGCACTCACATCTGTTTTCACATGTGAACGTGTGTGTATTTGGGTGCACATGCATGTGTGTGTGTGTGTGTGTGTGTGCGAGCGTGATTGAATGTTTGCAAGTGTGCGCTTTTGTGTGTGTGTGGTCGGAGGGTGGCAGTTAAAACGAGATCACGGCCACATGATTTTGACTTTTCCGTTCCAGTAGCCAACACATCTAGTTGTCACACTCGACTGAGCCGAGGAAAGTGTCCTTGGTTTCCAAACGAGCCCTCAGGCCCCACTGCCTCTCTTTCTATCTTTTGTTTTGTTCTCTCTCTCTCTCTCTCTCTCTCTCTCTCTCTCTTCCTTCCACCCTGGATCTACATCCATTGGATTTCCCCATGGCCATGTTAGAAACACCTTGGCTAGCCTTACCTTAGTCTAGTGGTCTGCAGTGGATCTCTGCTCCCCAATGTGCATGCTAAAGTCTCATTAGGGACCCTAGTGTACAACTGTGTATTGTTGAGCACAGTTAAAAAGTAGTTATTCTAAGCCGGGATAGGATGGGACTTAATAATATTAAGCCAGCAGTCCTTACTGGTATGTTAAAAAAAAAAACGCTGATAATTGCATTTGTTACACTTAAATGAGTTTAGCCGAAAGGCAGGAACACCATACCTCTTGCATGGTCTTCTCTCACATACACATACACAAACACGTGTGTGCGTGCACACACACACACAGACACACACGCAAACTGTCCACACCTACGGGCAAATTGGTTGGAGACCCTTTCCAATTAATCTAACCAGAATGTCTATGCAGGTGGGAGGAAAACAAAGAGCCACACAAACATGGGGGAGGACGTGTGTACCCTGCTCACAGACGTAGATCCAAGATGGATTCCAGCCCACACACCACTACCCCACTGTGTCTCTGCGCTACCCCCTGTAATGGGGAATTATTCCTACTATTATTATTTTTGTATTTTATTTTATTTATATTATTTTGAATGTTTCTGTTGTTGTGGTGGTAGTAGTAGTAGCCGTGTCAGTAGCAATATAAATTGCAATATCATTTAGTTTTTCTTTGTTTAGTATGGAGTCCAGCACCAACATCAACTGACATTAATTCTCGTTTAATGGTTTTGAATAAAGGAAATAAATCTGACATGTACAGCTGTAAAACCTTGACGAATGGCTTAAATATAGACTTTTTATTTTTTGTACTTGGGAGTGATCAATAACACATTTAAGATGCCAGAACAAAAAGGAAGGGAAACAATCCCTTGCCCGTGTGTGTGTGTGTGGTGTGTGTGTGGGGGGTATCATTTCAGAGGAAGGACATAAATGATGAGAACGTGTTGTTGATGATACTGCTGTGGTTTGAAGCAGCGATGATGATGATGATGATGATGATGATGATGATGATGATGAGGATGAGGATGAGGATGATGAGTATGGCGAAAACGACGCAGATTATGATGATCATGTTGCAGATAATGTTGCTGATGATGTCGCCGCCGCCGCCGCCGCCGCCGCCGACGTCGCAGATTACACTGTGGTTGAATCAACATCCTCCTTAACATCTTCCGCTTTTTTTCCCCTTCCTCTTAACAACCTAACCCCCCCTCCCCCACCCCACCCCCACCCCCCCTGACCTCACCAGCACTGTGATCGGCATCCCGGGTTTTTCCGCTATCGTTGATAAGCGGGATTGACTTCAAAGTGTCAGGGCCCTCGCTGCATCACCTAATACTAATGGTCCACATGAAAGGGAATCGCTATGGGTTGTGCAAACGGTGAGCGAGTGACGCACGCTCCTGTGGGACCTCGCTCACTCTCACTCTCTCCACACTCCCTTCTCCCTCAGCCCAGACGGCGTATATTCCCCGGCTTCTAGTTAGCCGTGACTTTTAAAAGACCTTCGGATGGACGCATCCAGGGTAGGGGGGGGGGGGAGAGAGAGAGAGAGAGAGAGAGAGAGAGAGATGCTCTGCATACGCTGGTCAACCGCAGCCCGCTCTGCTCCATCGCACGGATCCTAGGGGCAGTGAGGGCCTGTTCAAAGGGGGTTCAATGTAGTTCATATATATGGGGAACAGCTGAAATCACAGTGGATCAGGGTTGACTGACTTTGTCAAGAACACTTTTCTGGGGCAGCAGAGAAGATCTAATGATCTGGATATTCTTTTAAACGGGTCCAAAGATGAATCGGTCAGCCTGGCATCACCTAATCAATCAATGCACCAGCTGACTATATTAGCATCACATGAATCATATTCATCAAATATTGATGGGTCTTTATTAACAGACATAAAGATTATAATATTATTATATTATAATATAATATATTATAATATATAATTTTTCACCATTAAAATGAAATAGATATCCTATTTCCTATTCCTATTGCAATAAACAATCTAGCTCCTCCGATCAAATTTTCTGGCACTGAAACACAACTTTAACCAAAACAGAATGTATCAGAAATGACAAGTTTGTCTTCTGTATTTTCAATCATTTCTAATAAATGAATTGATGTATTTAAAATAAATTAAACACATCATTTGGCCTCGCTAAAAATATATATTTTGAAAATGCTAAGGAAAGGAAAATATTTATGTTCTGGTGCAATTTTGTGTGTTGACCCCTTTCACTGCCCTGCTTTGACAGCAATCGGATGAATTCGGATCAAAGACAAAATGGGGAAAAAAGAGTGTTTGCCTACTGCTGAAAGATGGCTAATCACAAAGGAATGGACTATTTTAGAAAACGGCAATACTACCAGCTTTTCATGTACCAAATTAATTCTTAAACTACAGGCAGCCTCGACGAGTCTATAATTAAACTAAACAGCCTTTCAGATGATTTTTTATTGGATTGAGGGCTTTTTCCTTTTGATGTTAACATTGCTGGACATGAGCAAGGGCAACAAAGAATAATAATATGGCATACATTTTCTATTTATTAATTTTTCTGACTGCATTCAAAATGGATCTTTCACAGTTGTAATTGGGAATGGGAACACAGTACACTTTTAATGTTAATCTATGCAGCCATGAGCATATAGCATTTGATAACACACACACACACACACACACACACACACACACACACATTTTGTCATATTCAAATGTCTCTCCTTGCTATGTGCTTGATTGAAAACAAAAAAAAAACAGACTGCAATACCCATTTCACAACGAAAGGACTGACATTTCATCTGAGTCCAGTGTGTCGGCTACTGACCCCGGGGATAATGGCAGGGAGCAGCAGTCTCACATTGTAAGGCACTCCTTCTATTTGCGTTAATCCACCTGCTTCTTTAAGCCCGGGTTACTGTTAGTTGGCATACCATTGCATCCAATTGCATCATGTTCAAGGAGCTGCACTTCTCCTTTTGAAGTTTCAATGGCACTTTCTACCCCCTCATTCACTCCTAACTTTCGCTTCGCCAACCAAAAAAAAAAAAACACATCAGAAATGATTGCTTCTTATGAACAAGCCCGTCCGGTAAAATCAATGCCATTGATGCCTTTTGTGATTAGATCCGACACGGTCAAACACGCAAGTCACACAAGTCTATAATCTATCAAAAGCTTGTTTGTGACTGCTTTGTTTTTCTTTTATGAGGGGCTTTAGGAGATTTGGCTCAGAGATGTCTACTGAAAGGCTTTCAGAACTGGCCTCAGATCTGAGTCCCTGTTTTTCCCTCTGTCTGCCCTCTGTTATTTATTATCTACACACTCCACAAGCACAATTCACGGGACACCCCTTTAGAGCCAACACATTTCCACCATCTTGTTCTCTTGCTCTGTATCTATAGGCTAGCTTTCTTCCTTATTTGAATTCCTTTATCATCCGCCCTTTAATTGCAAGTCGTATCACATATGATCGGCCTCCGTCTTCTCTTGCATCGCCCTCGTTTGAATTTCAAGAGCACGTTATTTTTTATACTTCATGCAAATTCCTGTGAACATGCTAATTCACATGTTACCCTATTCACTCTAGTCTCTCTCTCTCTCTCTGCACCTCGATCTCGCCAGCCACCTGCACATCCCCAGGGATACAGTGATACGTTCCTCCACATGTGCATCCCTAGCTGTTCACACTAAGGCAGAGGGCAGACGCCCCAGTGGACTGAGCATGGAGTTAACTAGGAGGGATCAGTGGTTGAAGGCGAAACCCCCCTTAAAGAAAAAAGAGTTGAGCGTTTTCTTCAGACATCCCGCCATGCTTCAAGATGACCGATGGACGCGCACGATTATTTTCTGCTTGTAGCCATCAAAGACCAGCAACATGCCAGTTTGAAATAGCCTTGTCCTGAGCCATAGAGAGAGAGAGTTGGGTCATCTCTGTTCTCTCCTCAGCAGTTGGTGCATCCCCATAATGGACAGCTAAACATGATAGAAATGTAAGGCTTGATGGGGGGTCGGTTCCAAGGACAAGACGTGAGCAATGAGCATCGACCGAGACATTGAAACACTATTGATTTTTGAGTTCATTAAAGCTTCAATCATAGGGTCAACATGTCTATTGCTTATTTGCTTACAGATTAAGAGTAAAAAACGGACTTACTGAATGCTCATGCCTAAAAAACGTACAAACTTCCTTTTGTACAGTCTTGCCATTTCCTATCGTGTGCATTGCAACCAAATTCAACTTTCAAGACTGCCTAAAAATCACTATGAATGTCACTGTTTTTCAGCCAACTTTGGAGAAATGTTGTATTAGAATACAATGGAATAGAATAGGTCTTTATTGCATAAGTCTGGAGTGTGCACCCCTATACAAATCAGTGTGGTCATATGGTAAATGGTAAATGGACTGCATTTATATAGCGCTTTCTCATAGGTATGACCACTCCAAAGCGCTTTACAACTA
>JAOPJI010060667.1:0-12268 GCA_027122695.1 Merluccius productus
GTGAGGCTATATAAAAAAAGCAATGGCCGTAGCCACCGGGCAAGGAAGCTAAGGCGAAGCCGTGCTTTTGCGCTAGTCGTTAATAGACGTGACATTCTCATGAATGGATTAATCCCATGTTGCTATGGCGACTCAGTCTTTTTAAGATTAATCCAATGGAACAAAGTTAACTTTGAATCGTTAATCACTAGTGAAAAGCTCTGTGACCCATGTGTTCTTATAGGCAGCAAATATGCTGACACTCTCGGCCGATTTGGGCTCCGCATTAAACAAATACACAGAAGTTCAACTCATCACAAGTGAGTTTTGGTTTGGAAGTGGCTATTCTCGTAGACTGTTTTATACACGTCCACCAGTTTGGACTATATTTAAAGACTGTACGTTTACTATATTCAGGAGTTGTCAAGATTAAAATGGCACTCACGCGTGCGCGCTGACACATTGGGATTAATTTTATCGATGAGAGCGGCCGTCACCTTAATCAAAATTGGTTACAAAGTGCGTTTTTAGCAATTTCATTATTTTAAATCAAAAAAAATGTCCACGTTTCCACCGAGCACGCCAGGATCTTACTATGGTCGTTATTGCACTGAACTTTAATGCCCCGTAAATCAAAAATTAATAAAACCTATGTGTACCTGTTTTGCATTATGAGATTTTATGAACTATATTAGCATCATTTTGGCCAGTGAATAGTGTAGTCGAGTCAAAGTGCTAGATACTCCTAAATATTCATCACAACACTGAATCGATATATAAAGTGTTTGATCAATTTTATAGTTTCTACCATGGTGCTACATGTAAACATACATTTGACCTGAAAGAGTTAAGCAAATAAGCCTTCTATGTGAACTCAATCATACTAACATACGACCATGTCGATAGTTGTAGTCTATTTTTTCAACTGCGTGCATTTAATTAGATTTAATACTCATTTTTACGAGATATAATAAAAATTTGAAATGGTAATATAATTGTAATAACCACTAATTGGATTATTATTTAATGGATCTACAACGTACACTCGAAACTTCAGGTGAATTTCGTGTAAATATTTACTTTATTCGAAATTTAAAACTTTGTGTCGACATTTTAACAGCAAAATAATATGAAATATTATACTTCCACACTAACAGAAAAATTGCAAATGTATTCAATGTGAAACTACTTACCAATAAATGTCCATTTCATTTGTCATAAAATTAAAATATTAAAATCAATAAAGAATTATCATGATGTATCAAAGTAATTACTTTGAGAAGTTGTTTTTAATTTCCAAATTAAATAATCTATGATACAACTGAATAACGCTAGAGAAGTTCAATTCGAAAGTTACCAAGCTAATACTCAGCTTTACGAACAACAGGTTAACACAACAGATAACTAACACAACTCTACACAAATCACTTCCTATTCAAAACACACAAAAATAGTTGTCAATATAACCCCTTGGTTACCACTTATCTCATGGAAAAATGCTACCAAAAGCTTATCTGAGGATTGCCAGAGAATAGGCTAAATTTAAATAGGAATTATTCCTATGGAGATGTTTTCCTGGTGGTCTCTTGATAATTGGAATAGCGTTGCTGATAAAGTGCACAATCGAGATCGTTAATGAAAACAAGGACTCACATATGGATATGAAACAGAAAAAATCCGCATTTGGTAGCCAGCCACTCTACTACTCTACATTGTCGTAAGATAACCGAAATAAGTTGAGTTAAAAATGTTGAATAGCAAAAACGCACTTAAATCCATCAAACATACTACAACATCGACTGAAAGTTAAATTAAGCTAATTTATGAATGTAATGAATCACGATTTAGTGAATGCAGCTACAAAATTGGACAAATCTTCAACAATTTCCCTCGACGAATACTTGGATAAGAATGAATTTCGAAAAAAACGCTTAAATTTGATCAAAAGTGTACTCAAGTTGATGTATGTCAATATAAAATAGCTTATTGCAGATCATGGATAGAAATGAGGAGTTTCTTCATGAGTTGTCCTTCATGAGTAGTTTCACAGCAGTACCAATGAACTGTGCTAACTATAGCTGTTCTTGGGCGGTGATCGGTAGTAGTGACAACTCCTACTGCAATCTTCATAATAACAATTATTATGATAATTACAAATGTAAAAGTGAACACAGTAACAGCAACTATAAGAAAACAGCTTGTTATAACAACACTATGGGGATTGGTTCTATTAATTCATTATCCACCCAATTCAAAGTGAATAGAGGTTCCACCCCTTCATTGAGCTTCAAAGACTATTCATCAAATGGGAATGTTTGTAGCGATGAATTCGGCAGTTGTGAAGTGGCAATTGTGTCTTCGCGATTTTCATTGCTTCAATACAGTACAATTAATTGTGCATTTTCTATTGATATTCGATGAAGGAACTCCTAGTGCATCCACTATGACCGGCTCCCATCTTAATTTCCCCGCCAAAAACTGTACTCGAGAATGTCGTATATGTGTATATGAGAGTTTAGCACGGCATTATCATTTCCACGATGACAACTACGCAAGAAGCAATAGTAGTAGTAATACTACCCATAACAACAATCAAATAAACAGAGTTATTAACGAAACCCCACCAAAAACTCTAAATAAAAATAACCATCACAGCGATATTGTCGTATCGGAATTGCTTCGACAATGTCCAAGTAATGCTTTAAATTATTTTACAATATCAACATGATAACGCAGATATCGGACCATATAACCACCTCATCCATACTACATACAAATCCAGATCGCAGAAAGACAAAACCTACGACGTCGATAGTATGCAATTTTGAATTTATCCGTCTTCTAATTTTTGTCCAAGACATGATGATGCAGTACATTAAAAAAATTCAAGCGCGGCTCATTCTCTATGGATAATTTAACAATTTTTTTACTGTCACTATCACTTGCACAAATAATAAAAACTATTGAAACGTCTTTGTTATAGCCAAAATGACCACTATAATCACATAGAAAACAAATGCAGGCCCGTAAGTTTTAAGGATCGCCATCTTACTAAATCATCGGGTTATTTGGCAATGAAAAGTAACATACCTCACGTATTGACAATGACAAACAAAGTAGTACAGCATTGTGATTTGATTGTAACTGGGGTTTCCATTATACTCCATGAGTGACAGTGCTTTGGCAACATGACTATGACAGTTGTTGCTTATTAAGCAATGCTGTAATAATAACTCATAACAGTAGTAGCAGCAGCGAATGGAATACCATTTGTTTGAGGAAAATTTCATTAGATAAGCTAATGGCCTGATCAAATGTGTGCGTGGAGCTAAAAACCTTTGAAGGATCCAATTGAAAATATCTAACGTATTGGTGATTCACATCGTTCAAAAATCAACTCACTTTAATGGAGAGCCAAACAAAAAATTATTTTCCTAATTCAGTCAAATAAAGTGTATCAAGTGATGGATTAATTACACCCACAATATAAGGCCCTGCAAAGTCGTAAATTATTCCGTTGGACATGGCTATTCCAGTATGGCCAATAAAAGGAAATATCCAACTTTAACCATTAAAATTCACAAAACACACAGTATCTACCTCAAAACTGGTATGGTGGTCCATACTATGCAATAGGGATACAATTTCTGTTGTGGTCGTACAGTGTTATCAATGTTCGCATCCAAAGATACCAGGACTTCATCAGACACTTCATCCATTGGTCAAAAAGGTTTAATTATGTACCAACGAGCGACGTATTTTTGGGGATTGTCACGTGGTTTTTATTGCTGCTGCAACGACGCAATTTTTTCATGTTTTAAAATGCCCTGAATTTTTCACTTAAATTTACCTGAAAAATTTTACAAAATACTAGCGCAAAATCACTGGCGTTTCCCAGTGACAATCTATTAAGTTATTAAATTTTAAATATTTTTGTGTTAATTTAAACAACAATGGAAATATAGCAATTTAATAAATAGGGTTTAATATACAGTGTTTCAACATCAAACTGCAATCGTGTCGGATCAACCTGTAACCTGCATTTGCTCTAACTCCAAATTATTTAGAACTAGCGCGAAATCACTGGCGTTGTCCAGTTACAAATTAAATTAATTTTTCGATTAGTCGGTTGATTTTAAAAATGAAAGCAGAAACTTATTCAATAGCGTTTAAATATATTCAAAACTTATAATACACAACGAACAATTCATTATAAACAGTTTAAATATAGAAATTAAGTTAAAACACATAATTCAGTTGGAAAATAATGGAATTTTGGGGAAGAATCATATGAAAAATAAGGTTAATCTCCATTTTAATCCAAATTCCGATTTTAAATGCTTCATATCTCTAAAACTATAAGTGCTGTCAAATTTCTAAGTAGCTCATTAAGTACGTTGTTAAGAGTTCTTTTTACGCATATAATTTTCACACACTAAAAACGCTTCAATAACGAGAACAGGGTTTGCACATGCGTACTGCTGTGTACAGACACACGGACACTACTCTTTTATATATATAGTAGATGTAATAAAATAAATTCCACTTAAAACCCGTAAGTAACGCCAAGCTTTAATGTTAGTCTGTATATATATCAAAGATAATAATAAAATTTCATTCAACTTAACGTTGCGCAAACGCATCTCAAAAAAGCGCACGCCAAAACAATGACAAAACAGTCAGTTGAGCTTGACATACAAAGAGTTCCCTGGCACAAGACTGGTATCCAAGTGATACTTGTCGACAAGAGTCTGAGGAGGACAAACCATGACAAGATAGTGGTGCTTGCCAACAAAACTGGAAGCGCAAATTTTCGGCCATGTAAGCGAAATCAGCGTTTCAGGAATGATCAAAGGATCGTCACCTTGGTTTCTTTTGATAAACCGTTCATCCACACACCAACCTAGCGAAAGTGGGCACCAGTTAAAGATCAAACGTCAATTAACTAACTCACCTGATGGAATGTCAACCGAAACAATCGGACGACTAGTTTGCGTCAGCTTTGAGATAATATCATTGAATGGCGGTCGCAAAGGAGGTTTAAAACTGAACCCAAAAATGGTATCAATAATCAAGTCATGACCCGAGAGGACACTCTCAAGAGAATGTTGTTCTAGATCTATTTGCTGCACGCCATACAACCTACACTCATTTAGCAGCTCGGCATAGTAGGGTCTGTTGTTGATTTTTGGACAGCAAAACGATGGACTGTAACCCTACAACAGTTAACCATGGAATCTGTCGCTCATCAACTAAACTACGAAATATTTTAAAAATTTAGCTGCCACTAATCCGTCCCCTCCATTATTTCCAGGTCCTGAAATGATCAGCGGTTTTTTGAAGGTGTCAACTGGATAGCAATCATACACACATTGAGCTATGCCTAATCCTAGCCAAATAATAAGTCGGAGTTATTAACTTGAAACTGTTGGACATAGTACCGGCCAACTCCATCAACTTCATAACATTGGTCACTTTGAACCACTCGTTATCGAGATTAGAAGCCGCCAGTTGCGAAAGATAGGTTGACGAAGCAATTTTTTTCATTTCAAAACAGTAAAACAGTCTCCGTTCAGCGTCGGGGCGTGGCGAGACAAGGCGATGTCGCAAATAGTGACCAGAAAAATCGATGCCCCAGTTCTAATTCATCCAGAGGTTGTTTTTTCAGTCTGGGATCACATCACGAGATCCAATCGAGGGGAGAAACAATTGCATCGCATCGTTGGTGCTCTAATGGGCAGTTACAAAGATAACACACTCGAAATTACGTCATCTTTCGCCAGTACATTGATTCAGTTGCTTTGTGAAGACAACCGGTTGTTGAAATAATATAGTTCCTTATGACGAATGCAAGGAGAACAACTCCATTTGGTACGTGGACGCTGACTATGTCAAGCAATTCGCTGAGAAATTGAATCGATTAGATCGTAAGTGTGTAGCATCAGTTCGATTGTCTGAGTGGTCTCTTTTAGTCAACAATAGCTTGGTAGGGTGGTATCACAATGGTGACCAAATTATTCCTGCGGATGTTCAGATCCACGGAGCCTTTTCTGATATGATAGATGTTCCTGTAATTACATCGATCTGCCCAATTAAAACCTTTTAAATGTACTCTATTCAGGTTTTAATATTGTTCGATTTCAAAAAAAAGGATTCGATTCCCATCAAGGGTTATATAGCTGCTGAGAAGGTCCGATCGGTAACCATGACAATGCTTTCTTGTTTCTCACACTCAATTTTAGGACGGCACGAAGGCCACACGCGGATTCGACTACATCAAATGCGAGTACACGTACGACAGTGCAGAAGAGATGTCAGTTACCCAACTCAAAAGGTACACTCGCACTTGCTGCCTTAGTTGATTGTACCCACCATTAGGTTGATTCCCCAAGACAACGTGGGTTTGCTGACGCGGTTTATGAGATCCCAATTCAACTCGATGCACGACTTGACGCTCTCACTGGAGAGCGTCATACGTTACCTCACTATGATAACGCAGTCGAAACTGCCTATCAACAACCAAATTCTGTGCCAGGTACAAGCGTTGGTCAACCAACTATTTGTGGTTAGTCACCTCAATATAAAAAAAGTCGCAAATCTCCACCACAACGACAATCTTGTGGCGACCTATATGGCCGTGATTTGTAAGAACGTGACGCTGCTCAATGATCTGCTGAATAATCGTCTACTGGATGCGAAAAAGATGGAGTCATCAGCGAATAAGTTTTGTAATTTCAACAGTTATACAAATTTTCATTTGCCCCACTACTATTGATTTTCAATTTTATCTGTGATATAGTCGAAGTTGAAAAAGTGACCGCTGACCCGAAGGCCATTTAGCATCCTCACATTACAACGTTCGATCATACTTACTAGTCCGATTTGTTGTTATACTAGTTGTTTTTGTTGCCTTACTACATTTTCGCTTGATTTCGATAACTTTCAAAAATAATAAAATTTTTTGTGCGCCCAAGTCGAACAATTAACACTCAGATAGAAACACTCGTAACAACTAGAAATAATGTACACACACTCTGAGTTGGTCTATTTTTTGGCGGGCTTTCTCTTTTTCCAGTGTTTTTTGACTTGGCTGCGCGTGTGGACAATAGCTTTATGTCTCTTTCTTATACGACTATTGTGACAACCAATTATCAACCACATAACATGCCAACGCAAATACCTTCTGAGCTGGTTGTCCTCAAGGATTTGATCTACAAAAGATTTGGGTTTTTCTTTGTTGGGTAGGTTTGAGTAGTAATTTTCCGGGGCATCGACGACAGTTCCGATCTATCAAATTACGATTATACGACAGCAACACTTAAAATTGTAACGTTAAATAAATGCTCGAGCAATAACCAAGTCAATTTGAACAATCATGAAAGCTCGTATCACTTGTATATATTTCGCAGAGTTCTTGGGGTCGTCCTTTCGATAGAACCGCGTTAAATCTATACCGGATCTAGCTCGCAGCAGCTGCAGATCGCGCTGTTGAGTTTCGTCCAATTCTGCTTTGGGCATGTTGAACCACATCTTACCGGCCGACTCCTGTGAATTTTTCTAGTTCAAAATAACTCAATCGCCCGCATTAGCAATAACTTTGTTTTCCTTTTTTCGTGCTGATATTGACTTATGGAAGAGCGGGGCCTTCTCCAATTGTTCCAAGTTGGCCGGCAACGATATTTTCGCCAGGGTCTACGCGCATTAAAGTTTTGTCATGGAACGCATTTACCTTCTCGAGTGAAATTGACTCCACTTTCGAATCGAGTTTTTTGACAATGTTAGATTTTATTTTTCCGGCGTTCTTGATGGTCAGAGGCATCTCTACGGAATGGTTGTGAGTTTGCCGACTCCGCCCGAATTTTATGTAAGCAATGCAATTTGTTTGGGTTGCTACGGTTAAGTGTAGGCGTTGAAAGTGATCAACCCTAGTTGCAAAAACTGTTAAGTTATTATAACTATCTAGAATTAGCTTTTTAAGTTAAAAAATGGTTGCGCGCAAGCGCAACCATTTTTTGATTATTTTTTTGTCTAGTGACATTGTTTTTTTGAGTTTTACTGCTAAAATGTGGTATGAGATAGAGCGAATTATTTGGAGACAGAAACTTACGATAATTGCTCCAATTCAGATGTTGTCGATTCATTCAATCACCACCCAATACAGTTAATGTTATGCAAACGAAAAACTAAGCGATTGCAAATTAATTAATGAAAAAACCAATGGTAGGTGCTAGTTAGTCGAACTAAGTTTTCGTGCGCTGACACCCAAATTTGAGTTGAAGGTAATGCTAGCTGCCAACAGCACCGTTAAAACATGCCAGAACTGCAAATCGAACACGAAGCGAGGTGAGCGACTCGCCTTCATGATAAGCCCTTGTCTGCACCCGATGTGAGCAGCTCTACTGTACTTGCAGTTGTTAAAACTCCTGTAGGTGCGTCAATTGTGTGAACTCTATTTTCAGAAAACACACTGCTCTTTGTTTCAAGTGCTCCAAAAAGTTGACCAAGGCTGACTACCGATTGCAGTTGTTCGAGGATATAAACGTGGAGAAAGAAATCGCCATACGAAATGACGTTCTGCAGACGTATTTTGTTACCATTAGTATTTCTTGAACCGAGTCGTGATGGTAGTTTTGACCGCGGGTTGAAAGATTTTTCCGATCAAGTCGATCCGGTTTCGGCGTACAATGATTACACTGAAAAAGTTGAGGATATAAGTATGTGCACGAGTTCTACGATATTTGTTATTAGATTGCCAATTACAATTGATAACTGTGAATTTAATGTTCAATTAGTTTATTGTCTCACCAATGACATTGATACCGATAAAACTCTTGAGCAGGTTGAGCAAGAAAAATCGCTGAAACAAAAGCGATCAAGATACAGCAAAGTAATTGCAGTTGTAGCCTACTTTAGCAGTGATTTTAGTTGAAAGTTAACGAAGAGGAGTTCATCAAACTGATGGATGACGAAGTTACTTTTATTAAGTTAAAGCGAGTGAAATTGGCCGACATTGATGACACTATGGAAGAGGAATCGCCTCTCCCCAATAATGAACCTATTGAAGTGGACACTTTGGACGGAAAGGTAACTCTTCGTTCAATTTATGTGGTGGTAAGCATTATTAGACCGACTCGGAACCTGAACAAGAACCTTCTATAGATATTGCCAATTGTGTTCTTTTGTCCACTAGACAATACATGGCCAAGTTGATCGTTCGTTTGTACTGTTGTCGAATTGACTCTTATAAAGATACGGAGCTTTGTTCAGTGGCCAAAAGATTCCCACCAATGGCGGTTACAATCAGTTTGTGTACTGCAGACGGTTGTTGTTTGACGCCTATAACGATTTTTCGGTTTAACTGTAGATTTTGTAGATTTTATTTGTTGATTCTCAATGATTTCATTGCGTCTTCGTAAGTTGAGTTCACTTATTTCTTATTTGTTCATACGCCTGCGCGCGCAGGCCAATCTTGACAGGTTTATGTCTAGTTATTTGTAGCTTCACTTGAAAATTGCGGTGTCTGTATTATGTGATAAACTAATTTAAACGAAGAATAAGATTGTCGTTTAAAAACAACGCCATACAGCATCATTCGGGTTGAAAAAGTTAACGACATTAGAAATCCTAAAAACGTTACGTCCCCCCTCTTACACTGACTTCATTTAAACGAGTAATCATGATTTGACCGGAGATAAATTATTGCGACTTAAATGCATCAATGTAGTCAATTCACTCCCAATAACAACGTATTGAAGTCGCAAAATCAACGATTAAATATGCCGACGTAACAATGTCATGAAACGACAAAATATGTCAGCGTAATAAAATACACAGTGAAACGACGTGGATGAACGAAAACGCGCGAAAAACTTTTCTGAATGATAACCAATATAAATCGGGCCGATTTCAAAAACATAAACGTTGAACGCTAATTTTATTATTACATAAAGCCACCACATTAGTATCAAGATTGGTTTTTACGGATGAAATCTAGCATGCCCCGTGCAGTGTCGTACTCTGCACACAGATACTTTTCGCTATTAACATCCAACAGCAAGTTTTTTTTCGAAGACGAGCCACCATGAAGAAGCCCTATTTTGCCCATGATTTTTCTGGCCTCTGCGCAGCTAGCTCCCCCAAGATCGAGATCTATACATTTGGTGAGGTAGATTTCGGCAGTTTGGAAATCGTCCATGCTTAAAAAAATCTACAAGTATTCATCATGATCAACAACAACAGGTCAACACAACACATACTTTTCCCAGTAGCATATAGATTTGAACGGCATTTTCGGTGAATTTGTTACGAGCAATAATACTCAAAAGAATATCCTTAGCTTCAGCCAATTTTTTAACCCGCATCAAAATTTCCACTTTGAAGATGAGGAACGACTCGTTGGACTCGTCAAGCATTATCGATCGGTCTATTTTGTTGGTGGCAGCTAAGCAACGGTTGTTGGCAAAGTCAACCTAAGAGAGTGAGATCGAGCGCTATCTAGTTGAGTTGAAAGTACCGCTGCCGCCATGGCCCAAACAACAGGGTCACGCGAGTTGATTCTGATGGCGGTGTTGATGCATTGCTCGGCCAGCGAAAATTGCTGTTTGTGCATGTGGGCTTCAGAAATCAAGTACCACAGTTGGTAGAAATATCTGTCGGCTAAGAGACCGCGTCTATAGAAAGTCATCGCTTCTTTCTCACGGTCCATGTCCCAGTACTCTTTTCCCAGCAACGCACAAGCATAGGCGTTTTTAGATTCCAGCTAAATGGTTGCGTGTTAATTAGTTCAACGACAAATGGGTATAGCCAAACAATTCATGCGAGCTACTACTACTACTACTACTACTTAACAATCGGATGGAGGTATTACCTGAATCGACCGCCTAAAACACTGAATGGCCACATCAGGTTGTTTGGAGAGACTGTGGAAATTCCCCACAGTGATCCAGGTCTAGCAAATGGCAATAGGTCACAAAAGTCAACCAATACACAATGCAGTGAGCATAAAAAGCGCTTACTTGTGCGCACAGCGGCATGTGGTGTTTGAGGAACGAGGAGACGTACTCTAGTTGAGTGAAGTTTTTGGTGTGCCACAGCGCAGTTGAATAATACTCAAACCCCTTGCAATAGTAGGGATAATCATGACTCAAATGCTTGAACACATTGATACAAGCTTTGTAGTTGTGCTTGTGGAAGAGAGCCACGGCCAACGCGGACATAGAATTCGGCAGTGCTCTGAGGGGTGCAGGCAGCAAGTCATACAGTTTAATCACTTGGTCACAGTCATACCGAACAAGGTAGTACTGAATTCTGGCCACCTTATACAGCGCATCCACGATAATAAACCCAAACGACGTCGTTGTGCGCCCATTCAACAAACTATCAGGCAGGACTATGTGGTGACGGGGTTGAATCTCGGTACAGTTGTCACTGGCAACGGCTATGTCATCGATGAGTGTATCATTGGAATCGCTGCTCTCGCTGGGATTGCTGTTGGTATCCAAGGCGCTTTGGCGCGGGTTGCTGGCGGAATTTTCTGAACTATATTGTTGGTTGGCGTCGTTTGTATTTTCATCCAGGGTAATTATATCGGGGATCGGGAGTGACAGCGAATCGCTGGTATAAGAGTTAGTTTCGGAGAGGTAGGTTGTTGAATCGAAGCGGATATTTTTTGGGGTTTTGACATCATTCTAATGCGAATTTAATACCTCCAATGAGATCGTTAACGCATTAAATTGGTGAAATGTAATAGATAAGTGTTGTATTGTACGGAAGAGTTCAATGCAAATTATTGAACACTTGACTAGAGGGAAAGTTGAGAATGATAAATGTTGAGGTAACCAAAGAATACAGTATTAAACTCACAATATACACCTCGAAACAACCAATTTAAAAAGGATTAGAGTATTATAATGAAAAAGATGGAATTTCAACAAAACTGTTGTTCAACAATTAAAACATCTACTATATATATAAAAGAGTAGTGTCCGTGTGTCTGTCTGTACACACCAGCACGCATGCGCACACAATGTTCTCAATATTTAAGCGTTTTTAGTGTGTGTAAATTATATGCGTAAAAATAACTCTTAACAACGCACTTAATGAGCTACTTAGAAATTTTACAGCACTTATAGTTTTAGAGATATAAACATTTAAAATCGTGATTTGGATTAAAATGGAGATTAACCTTATTTTTCATATGATTCTTTCCCAAGAATTCCATTATTTTTCAACTGAATTATGTGTTTTAACTTAATTTCTATATTAAAACTGTTTTTAATGAATTGTTCGT